>BQNB010079650.1:2963-30176 GCA_026074375.1 Tanacetum coccineum | reverse complement strand
GTGTTGTCTTTAGGTTAGTCGGCTAAATATAAATGTAAAACCTGATAATCATAAATAACACCTATACAACGACACATCAGAGAACTTGATGGGTTCCACTGACGTTCATTAACATTTTGTACCTCCCTTACAGGAGTTGCATCATCATTTCCTGTATTGAACTCTTGATGTGGTTGTTCTTCCAAATCATTAACCTTTTGACCATGCTCCTCTGTTTGAGCAGACTTGCCTAAAGATTTTGGGTGAGTTCCGGATGCACCTTTGGAAGAACTCATAGACTTGGACTCCTTATGTGTTGGTTCTTTGGATGACTCAACTTCTTTGCCTGATCTCATTCTCTTTGACCCTTGGTTTGATCCAGCAGAGGGGTCTTCATCCTTGTCTTGATCATCTCGTCCTCTATTTAGTGTGACTACATCACCATAAGAGGAAATGATGTCTTTATCAGACTTGTATAATTCAACCAATGCATTGTAAAGATTCTTCTAACTATCTGATCTGTTTATTGATTTATTTTCCTCTATTTTGTGAATGAGAATCTTCTTTAACTTGAATTCTAAGAGCGAAGCTACTACAACATAAGACGTCTGAGGTTGATTGGTTGATCTAACCAATACTTCAGCTCCTAGAGATTATGTGACGTACATCTCAACCTTTGGCATGATCTTGGAGACTTGAGCTTTAACCTGCTCCTTAATTATAGCCTTCATGTTTGAGTCTATCTGTTTAAGAAATTCTTCATTCTCAGCTTGAGTTTCTTCTCTGAGCTTGTTTGATTGTAGCTGAATAGCCATATCCACTACATCTTTCAACTTAGAAGCAAGGTAGTTATCAACAATGGCCAAAATTGAGAAAACAACTTCAGAAAATTGATTTGTTTGCTTGAACTCAGACATTTTAGTTTCCAAAGCGGATACCCGTTGATCAAATCGGAATACAAATGCAAAGTTAGGAATATCTGGCAAGTTTGTTATTGGAATAGTTGTTGTTGTTGTGGAATCTAGTGTTTGTTGTAAAGTTTGAATGATTGGAACATGAGGTTGAGGAATTGTAGAGGCAGAAGAAGGTGTCACAGCAGCAACAAAAATTGGTACATTGACAAGATTATGTGACTGAACATTTTGATTTAATATTGAGTCAATACCTGTATCCAGAGAGGGATTAATGTAATTTGACACCAAGTCTGATGAAACAAAAGAGCTTTGTTGTTGCACTACTGGAGGCTCAGCGGTTAGAGTCACATGAGTATCGTCTATTTCTTTGTTAGCTTGAGCAACTGTCATTTCAGCAGCTCCTCTTTCCAGGTTGATATTCAAGTCTCCGTACAGTTCCTCTTCTTCGTCTTCTTGTTCTCCTTCCTTAACGTAATCATCACCCTCTTGATTTTCTTCTTCTTTTATGAATTCATGATCTAGAGGTGTTGACACTTTCTGATCAGAAGACACTTCATCATCATCATCTTTTACTTATTCTTCTTCTTGATCATCTGCTTTATAAGTTGACAAGTTTGGGTGAGCAAAATCATCTTCGTCATCATCTGATTTAGTTTCTTTACTGTCATTCTTGTCATCATCTTTTTCATCTTCAAGGTCATGCTCATCATTATCATCACCTTGACTAAATGTCCAGGACTCTTCTTCACTCTCTGATTTATATTCGGGTACATTAGGAACCTCTGGTCAGTCACCAGTTCCTTCATTTGTACCAGATACGTTTTGTTGCTGCTCATTAGGAACCTTTGACTGAGTGTCAACTCCATCACCTGAGCCACTTGCGTGAGAGCTATGGAATTGTATCTTGCTTCTTTTGGTAGCCATCTTTAGTTGTTCAGCTTCAGATAATGCCACCTCAGATAGTACAGTTAATCCTTTGGTTATTGGCTTCTTAGCATGTTGCTTCTTCTTGACAGATTTAGCCGCCTTTGCTGAAGTTTTGAGTCTGGAACCTTTAGTCGCAGGAGTAGTATTTTTCTTAGGAGATGTGTTAGATTCATCTACCTTCTTCTTGTACTTTGTTTTTTCTTTTGGAGGTTCTGCTCCAGATGTGGATGTGTAGTACTGCTTGTAGGCTTCTGAATCCTTCATGTCTTGGTTAGTCAATTCATCAGGGAGAATAGCACCGTATACCTTTGTGTCCTGATGTTTAGAGATAACTCTTATCGTGTTAAACATTGGCTCATCTCTAGCAGTGTGCCAAAACATTTTATTCCTCCTTGATATTGACTAATCTTTTGTCATGAAGTAGTCTATGATGACTTTGGTGAATCATGGATAACACATGTCATTGTTCTTCATAGATTTCTTGTTCTCCACTTGATATACCAGGTCTTCCCACAGTAGGTAGACATAGTCAACATTCTTTTTATGATACATGCCCCAAATGATTTGAGCACGTGACAAGCGAAGACTGTCTAAACCTGTAGTTTTTCCACTTAGACACCTATTTATGATAGTAGCAAATGATCTCTAGGGTTTTCATGTGGTTAACATTGACTTTAGTGTGGCCAAGATCTCTAAGAAAAGAGAGAATTTCCTTTTCAAGTGGAGCATCTTCAAATTTCTGACCTGGGAGTCTAGGGCAAATCTGGAGCATGTCTCTGAAGTTTTCAAGGTTAAGAGTGTGGATTTTTTCATTCATCTTGAAACGAAGTGACTTATGATGGATAGAAACAGTAGCCCAGAACTCTTGCATGTAGAGATCTGGTACATTAGCAGTGATCTGAAATGCTTTGTAGAAGGGAGTGAGTTTCAGTGCGTCTAAAACCACTTGAATAGTAGGTTCATTGGATTTGAGAGTCGAGCTTAGTCGATAATTGCATTTCCCAATCTTAAGATGGTTAGCTGGAGCGACTAGAGCATCATCCAAAGCAATTTGCTGAGCTTTTGTAGTATCTATGAATCTGCTAAGAAATGATCAATACAGTTTATGTATAACCAATTATATAATACACTATAGAGACCTTTCAAGTGAGCACTTGAAGTT
Source organism: Tanacetum coccineum (assembly GCA_026074375.1). Taxonomy (NCBI): domain Eukaryota; kingdom Viridiplantae; phylum Streptophyta; class Magnoliopsida; order Asterales; family Asteraceae; genus Tanacetum; species Tanacetum coccineum. Next base: position 27,194 of record BQNB010079650.1, on the reverse strand, counting down.
GTATCATGATGCGAAACTCCCTTAAGGATTGGGCACTCTAAGACTTTTAGCACTTTTTAAGATTTATTCCTTTAAATGACAACTTAGATGGACAAAAATGCTTAAGGAATTAAGGAAACTTCTTTGATCATTTAAGAATCGTGTTCTTTCTAACTAGTTAGAGAATTTTGATATCCTAAGCCTTATTTTAGTTATACTTGTTTTACCTTGCAATTAAGCCAGTTTAACTTGATTAGAGTGCAGAATTAACCAATTTTAATTAGCTCCCTAATTCAGGTTTTAAATTGCCGTCTAAATTGGAAATTTTGATCTTAAGTGTTTTTGGTCTTAAAGAATAAAATGTTTTTCTAAATCACCAATAGATCGGCACCTTAATAGATTCAATAGATCGGTTCCTCAAGAGGCTCAATAGATCGGTTCCAAAAGAAAAACGAGTAGATCGGTTCCTTAAGCAAACTAATAGATTTGTTCTTTAAGAGAAATCTAGTAGATCCGTTTACAAAGAGAACCAATAGATTGGTTCCTTAAGTTGTTAGGTTTACAATCGGAGCCAATAGATCGGTTCCTTAAGGGGACAAGTAGTTCGGTTCACAATTAAATTTCACAAACATGATTTTGACTTCAAGATTGCATCATTTAGCATTTGTATCATTTGTACATGACATATGGGTCCTTGTTTTGCAAAATTCACCACACAAAATACCAAGAATGCATACATTATTCAAACTAAGTAAGAACATACAACAAAAACGCATACATTCAAGATTTTTACCAACAAGGATGTGTTCTTAACACTTAAAACCATTCAAGAGCATAAAAACTAGGTTCCTAACACATAACCCACCAACATTATACCTCAAAACACAAACACCTAAATTTTTGAGCATACAATCAATCAAAACCTACGAAAATGAAAACCACATTCAAAACTGTTTTAACTGAGTGCTATACACACCTAAAGCTACAAAACCCCTCAACTAATTTGGAGTTGTACCCAATTTGATTTTCAAGAACCCTAATTTTGAGAATTAGGGATTTCAAGATCAAGAGTGGATGAAAAACCAATTCCTTTGAGATGTAGGTAGATTAGGTGATGGAGAGCATTTTTCATGTTGTACCTTAGTGACGAAAACGGCTGGAAATGGTGATCAAGGAGATGACGATTTGAAAATTGTTTTGAAAGAGGGAAAATAAGTTCAAGTGAGTGTGTGTGTGTAAAGGAACGGGGTGGGGTGGGGTGATATAAAACTAATTTAGTTTTTGTCACATTCACCCCCCTCAAGTTTTATACTCCTTTTATTTTGTAACTATAAGTTGTATTAGGCATTTTAAGTTTTCACCATTGGCACACTTAGTCCCTAATGTTTTTAACTAGCATACCTAACAACTTAAATTCACACATTTACTCCCTAAAGGCATAAACACATAACATATAAGGCACACATAAGCTAAACTTAATTAACTTTTAAAGCATTTTTTATGAAAAAATATATTTTACATTTTCTCCCCCTCAAACAATGACTTGTTTTCTATTTAAAGAGTTGTAGTCGTTGTTTATAAGTTAGATGTCTTTGAAAAGCATTTCCTGATGACTTAATGTTTTATTTTTCAAAATCAAACACCATGAAATAAGATTTCTCTTATTTTAACACATAAGCGCACTGACACGTACACTTATGGAATATAGGAAGCACGAGTTTTGTTGCAAAGTAAACATAAGCTTTTGCATGGTCATTAAGTAGACCATGCCCGAGAATAAATTCCCGTTATGAGGTCAAGTTTTCTTTTTGAAATACTTGCCTTTAATATGATGACCGGGTTGCTATCTGAAATAATAGTAAGCCATTTTTGGCATGTTTTGAAAACTTTTTGATTTTTTTCCCGAACTTCATTTACAGCCTCGTATCATTATTAAATGATATTTCTAAGACCGTAAATGTTATCGGTTTTCAGAAGACATGCCATTATTACCTCTTTTTATATTTTTCTCATTTTTTAATTTTTTTCTTTGGTTTTAAAGATTTTATGTCTTTGTATTTTGTTTTTATAAATGTTTTCTGAAAATGAAAAATCTTTTTGATTTTTATGATTTTTAATATATATACATATTATATACAGGATATTTGAATAGGTACCACCACTATTCTTCTGCTTCATCTGCTAATTGTTTCAGGGTCTTCGGCGTAAAACTTCGCATTCCCAAATTGTTGAATGTTCATTAACTTTAATGAAAAATATGCTAAGTAGTGAAGATGTCTGCCAGCTGATACTCTGTATTGACAAAGTACTACTAGTTCACAGTTACTACTGTTAGTATATATTAGTACTGCTAGTATAAAGTTAGTACTGCTGGTGAAGACTGAAAAAAATATTCTAAGTAGTTACTACTGCTTGTACACAGTTAATGCTGCTGGTGTATAAGTTACTACTGTTGGTGCTAAGTTAATGTAGTGAGTACAAAAGTTACAACTTCTCAAAGATTAAGAATGCTGAAAGAGTTTCTACTGTCAGATGAGAATGGATAAAGACAGAAGAAAGGATAAAGATTGATAGGTGATCAAGATTACTTACATGATAAGTATTAGTTATTTATAGAATAGATCATAGAGAATATTCTAAGTTTTAGGAATATATTGTAAATCGACTAGGACTCTTTGGTGTATAAAAGGAGGTCCTAGGGCATAGAGTTTTGTATCTGTATCAAATCCGAATGATTCATTCATAAAGTTATCATAGCTTCAAGGTTTTATAACCTTAATACTAGGAGAGTATTCGTATTATTTGTAATAATAATATTGGAGCTTTTATTGTTTGTTGAATTGTGTGTTCATAGAATTGTGTTCATAGAGTTATTGTTTCATTAAGAATTCTTATTATTGATTAAAGATTAGATTCCACATAATCTTTAATATATTCAAAAAAGTTTCTACTATAGTTGTGTTAGATTTATCTAGCATAACAAAACCTTAACAAGCATAAGGAATTAAAGATCTATTGAAGTGGGATCAACAAGTGGTATCAGAGCTTGTTGAGAAGCTTTGAATAAGAAGAACCTGTTTGAATACACAATATCTCTTTACTAGAAGATATGGATTCAGAATCTGCACATATGGTGGCTGCATCTAAGGTTCCAATGCTCAAACCTAGTGAGTTTGAGTTATGGTGGATGAGAATAGAACAATTCATCCAGATGATTGACTATTCTCTATGGGAGGTCATAGAGAATGGAAATACTGCACCAAAAACAACAGTTGTGGAAGGTGTTAAGAAAGTAATACCTCCTACAATTGCTGAAGAAAATGCTCAAAAGAGGTTAGAAGTAAAGGCCAGAAGCACCTTGATGATAGGAATACCTAATGAACATCAGTTAAAGTTCAACTCCATCAACGATGCTAAGTTGCTGCTGGAAGCTATTGAAAAGAGGTTTGATGGGAATGTTGCTATAAAGAAAACTCAAAGAAATCTCTTAAAACAGCAGTATGAAAACTTCACTACTCCTAGCTCAGAAACCCTTGATCAAACTTTTGATAGGCTTTAGAAGCTTGTGAGTCAGTTGGAGATTTTGGGTGAAACACTTTCACAAGAAGATGTGAACCAGAAGCTGTTGAGAAGTTTGTCACCAGAATGGAACACACATGCTGTTGTGTGGAGGAATAAGCCTGAATTAGAGACAATGAGCATGGATGATCTCTACAACAATCTCAAAGTATATGAACCAGAAGTCAAAGGGACATCAAGCTTAAATACAAGCACACAAAACATGGCTTTTGTGTCCTCTAACAACTCTGGCAGCACTAATGAAGCAGTTAACACTGCTCATGGAGTTTTTGCTGTTAGCACTCAAGTTAGTGCTGCTAACTCCACAAATGTTGATAACTTGAGTGATGCTGTGATCTGTGCATTCTTTTCTAGTCAACCAAACAATCCTCAACTTGCAAATGAGGATCTACAACAACTCCATCCAGATGACTTGGAAGAGATGGATTTGAGATGGCAGATGGCTATGTTGACTATGAGAGCTAGAAGGTTCCTGAAGAATACAGGAAGGAGGATTACTGTGAATGGCAATGAGTCCATTGGTTTTGATAAATCCAAGGTGGAGTGCTACAACTGCCACAAGAGGGGACACTTTGCTAGGGAGTGTAGAGCTCCAAGAAACCAAGACAACAGGAACAGGGAAAGCTCAAGAAGGAGTGTACTAGTGGAGACAACTACTTCCAATGCCTTGGTGTCTTGTGATGGTCTTGGATATAACTGGAGTGATCAAGCAGAGGAAGGACCAACAAATTATGCACTCATAGCCTACTCATCTTCAAGTTCTGATGCTGAGGTATCTAATGATTCTACTTGCTCAAAATCTTGTCTTGAAACTGTTGTAGTGATTAAATCTCAATATGAACAACTATTGAAAATGTTTGAGAAATCTAAGTTAATGGTTGTAGCTTATAAGACAGGTTTATAGTCTATAGAAGAAAGACTTGAATTTTATAAAAAGAGTGAGTCTGTTTATGTAGAAAAGATTAATGGCTTAAAATGGGATGTTCAAGTAGGAGAGATAACTATTAGCGAGCTTAGAAAGAAGCTAGAAATAGTTCAAAAGGAAAAAGATGAAATTCAATTTAATGTGGACAAATTTGAAAATGCATCTAAAAGGTTAAACAAACTCATACAGAGTCAGATTTTAGACAATTGCAAAAAAGGTTTGACTATAATGCAGTTCCACCTCCCCTAACAGGAAATTTCATGCCTCCAAAACCTAACTTGTCATTTACTGGATTAGATGAGTTTATAAGTGAGCCTATAGTTATTAAGCCTATAGTTGAGAACAGTGAAGCTAAGACTAGTAAAGCAAAGCCTAAAGCAGTTAGGAAGAATAATGGTGCTCCAATTATTGAGGATTAGGTGTCAGATAATGACGAAGAAAATGTGTCTCAAACTAAGACTGAAAAGAAAATAGCTAAGCCTAGTTTTGTTAAGATAGACTTTGTCAAAGCTAAACAAACAAACAAAACTGATAGGAAAAATGCTAAACAAGTTGAGCACAATAGGCAAAACACTCACATTCCTAGAGGCAATCAAAGAAACTGGAACAATATGATGTCTCAAAAACTAGGAAGTAATTTTGAGATGTTTAATAAGGCATGCTATGTATGTTGAAGTTTTGATCATTTGCAGGTTGATTGTCATTACAAAAAAAATAGTTTCATAAGATGGTAAAACCTGTTTGGAACAATATTCAAAGAGTGAATCACCAAAATTTTGCTAAAAAGACTCACCCTTATACTAAAAAGAACATGGTTCCAAGAGCAGTACTAATGAAGTCTGGCTTAGTATCAGTTAATACTGCTAGACAAGTTAATGTTGCTCACTCAAAAACAATAGTGAATGATGCTATACCAATGTCATATCTTTCTAAAACTGCACATTCAACTGTTAAGAGGCCCATTCAAAAGAACACAACATTTAAAAATAGTAATTTTAATCAGAGGGTAAATACTGTTAAGGATAAAAATGTTAATACTACTAGGCTAAAAGCAGTAGTTAATACTGCTAGGCCAAAAGCAGTAGTTAATGTTGTTCAGGGAAATAATGTTAATGTTGTTAAGGCCTTAGCTTGTTGGGTTTGGAAACCAAAGACTAAAGTTTTAGACTATGTTTCTAAACACAACAGTGCATCAACCATTCTAAAAAGGTTTGATTATATTGATGCACAAGGCAGATCCAAGTAAGTGATGGCTTGGGTCCCCAAAAGAAACTGATTTTCTTATCTGATGTGCAGGGCAATCCACAAATGGATTTACAGGATAAAGGAGTAATTGATAGTGGGTGCTCAAGGCACATGACAGGGAACATGTCCTATCTTACAGACTATGAAGAGATAGATGCAGGATATGTTGCTTTTGGAGGGAACCCCAAAGGAGGGAAAATCACTGGAAAAGGTACCATTAAAACTGGTAATCTAGATTTTAAAAATGTGTATTTTGTAAGAGAGTTAAAGTTTAATCTCTTTAGTGTCTCACAAATGTGTGATAAAAAGAATAATGTTCTTTTTAATGACACTGAATGTATTGTTTTATCTCCAAACTTTAAGTTAATTAATGAAAGTCAAGTTTTGCTTAGAGTTCCTAGAAAGAACAATATGTATAGTGTTGATTTAAAGAACATAGTTCCTAAAAGAGTTTTAACTTGCCTTTTTGCAAAAGCCAATCTTTTTTTTTTTTTATTTTTTTTTTTTTGTTTTTTTTTTTTTATGATGTAATCTAACTTTGGCTTAGAAGGCTAGGTCACTTAAATTTTAAAACCATGATATAAATTGGTTAAAGGAAATCTAGTAAGAGTTTACCTTCTAATTTTTGAAATGATCAAAACCTGTGTGTTGTCAAAAGGGAAAGCAGCATAGAGCCTCTTGTAAGTCCAAAAACAAAGAAACTTAATCTAGTCTTTCCTTTACATTTGTTCTATGGAGGTTTGGTCCAACATTATAAAAAAGCCTTATGAAGAAAACTGTATTGCCTAGTTATCACAGATGATTATAGTAGGTTTACATGGGTTTTTTTTCTAGCTACTAAGGATGAGACAAGTCGCATTCTTAAGTCATTTATAACTAGGATAGAAAATCTAGTAGATCATAAGGTTAAGGTGATTAGATATGATAATAGGACTGAGTTCAAGAATAGAGAAATGAATCAGTTTTGTGAAATAAATGGTATTTTGAGACAATATAGTGTAGCTAGAACTCCTCAACAAAATGGAGTTGTTGAGAGGAGAAATAGGACACTAATCGAGGCTGCTAGGACTATGCTAGCTGATTCTAAGTTACCAACTACCTTTTTGGCAGAAGCAGTTAATACTGCTTGCTATGTATAGAATAGAGTGTTAGTAGTTAAGCCTCATAACAAGACCCCATATGAACTTTTTCATGGTAGAACACTAACTTTAAGTTTTATGAGACCATTTGGGTGTCTTGTTACCATTCTTAATACCATAGATCACTTAGGAAAATTTGATGGTAAGGCTAAAAAAGGTTTCTTTGTTGGATACTCTTTGAATAGTAAAGCCTTTAGAGTATTCAATAGTAGAACAAGGATAGTGGAAGAAAACTTGCATATTAGGTTTAGTGATAGTACACTTAATGTTGTAGGTAGTGGACTAGATTGGCTATTTGATATTGATGCACTAACAAGAATAATGAATTATAAGCCAATTGTAGCAGGTACACAATCTAATGGTATTGCAGGCACAAAAGCAAGTGATAATGCAGGTCAAGCTAGAAAGGAGACATAACCTATCAAAGATTACATTTTGCTACCATTATAGACTGTTGATCCATCATTTTCCCAAAATCCAAAGAGTTCTGATGATGATGGATTCAAACCTTCAAGTGATGTTGAAAATAAGGTTAATGAAGATCCAAGAAAAGAAAGTGAATGTAATGATCAAGAGAATGAAGATAATGTTTTTAGCACTAACAATGTTAATATTGTTAGTTTAACTGTTAATGTTGTTGGCATAAATGAGGATAATGCAGAACTTCCAGTTGATCCTAATATGCTTGCTTTGGAAGATTATAACATATTTGATATCTCAAGTGATGATCAAGAAGATGGTGCAGAAGCTAACATGAACAATTTGGATACAACAATCCAAGTTAGTCTTATTCCAACTACAAGAATTCATAAAGATTATCATCTTAATCAAGTGATTGGAGATTTGCAATCAGCTACACAAACAAGAAATATGTCAAAGAATTTGGAGGAATATAGGTTTGTTAGTACTACTGTTAAACAAAGAACAAACCATAAAGATCTTTAAAACTGCTTGTTTGCTTGCTTTTTATCACAGGAATAACCTAAAAAGGTAATTCATGCATTGAAAGATCCAAGTTGGATAGAGGCTATGCAGGAAGAGCTTCTACAATTCAAGTTACAAGAAGTTTAGACTTTGGTGGAATTACCAAATGGAAAAAGAGCCATAGGCACTAAATGGGTCTTCAGGAATAAAAAGGATGAAAGGGTAATTGTGATAATAAATAAAGAAATAGTGGTTGCTCAAGGGTACACACAAGAAGAAGGTATTGACTATGATGAAGTCTTTCCTGATAGAGTATACAAAGTTGAAAAAGCATTGTATGGACTACATCAAGTACCTAAAGCTTGGTATGAAACCTTGTCAACATATCTGTTGGACAATGGGTTTCAAAGAGGGAAAATTGACAAGACCTTATTCATCAAAAGGTACAAAGGTGATATTTTGCTAGTCCAAGTTTATGTGGATGATATCATCTTTGGTTCAACAAAGAAGGAGCTATGCATTGCATTTGAGAAGTTGATGCATGACAAATTTTAGATGAGTTCTATAGGAGAACTTATATTCTTCTTGGGATTACAAGTGAAGCAGAAGAAGGATGGGATATTTATTAGTCAAGATAAATATGTTGGTGAAATTTTAAAGAAATTTGGGTTTACAGAAGTCAAGACTGTAGGCACACCAATGGAAACTCAAAAGCCTTTGCTCAAGGATGAAGATGGTAAAGAAGTGGATGTTCATATGTGTAGGTCAATGATTGATTTATTGATGTATCTTACATATTCAAGACCTGACATCATGTTTGTAGTGTGTGTTTGTGCTAGATACCAAGTCAATCCAAAAGTTTCACATCTTCATGTAGTGAAAATGATTTTTAGGTACTTAAAAGGTCAACCAAAATTGGGTCTTTGGTATCCAAAAGATTGTCCTTTGATTTGGTAGCATACACTGATAGTGATTATGCTGGTGAAAGCTTGGATAGGAAGTCTACAACAAGAGGTTGTCAATTTCTTGGATGTAGATTAATATCATGGCAGTGCAAGAAATAGACAGTGGTTGCAAATTCCACAACAAAAGCTGAATATGTGGCTGCTTCAAGTTGTTGTGGACAAGTGCTTTGGATTCAGAATCAACTACTTGATTATGGGTATAATTTTATGCATACCAAGATCTTTATTGACAATAATAGTACTATTTGCATAATTAAAAATCCTGTTTTTCATTCAAAAATAAAGCATATAGAGATTAGACATCATTTTATTAGAGATTGCAATGATAAGAAATTGATTCAAATGGTTAAAATCCATACTGACAAGAATGTTGCAGATTTGCTTACAAAAGCTTTTGATGTAAGTAGATTTCAATATTTGATTGCTAGTATTGGAATGCTAAATCCTTAAAGTCTTTTATCTCTTCATGTTTTTGTAGAGTTTTGTATAGATTAATACTGTTATTCATGTCATTAAAAGTTTCTGCTGTTAAGTATAATTAGTACTGTTGGTTATACTTAATACTGCTGAGTTTCTGCTGTTAGTTATACTTAATACTGCTAGGTATAATTAATACTGTGAAAGTTGCTATGGATTGTGTTTTCTTGGTTTTTGGACTAACATTTTTTAGGAAAAGCAAAGAAAAGTGTTTATATTATTGGAATAAAAACATACATAGATGATTTGGTGAGTAAAAGAATTGAGAGATTAGTGAGTCAAAAACAAAAGAGAGCTATGTGAAATAAAAACAGACAGACAAATAGGAATAAGCAAAACAGCGGTTATGAAGGAAAAGAGACAAGAAGTGATTTTAAGTGAGTAAAAAGAATTGATAGAATTTGGTGAAAAAAAACAAACTGAAGCTGTGTGAAATTAAAAACAAAAATAGATGTTTTGGACTGGAATTGGAGTTAATGCTGGTAACTCAAAGTTAATGCTGCTAGGCATAACTTAATACTGCTGGTAAAAGTTAATGCTGCTAGGCATAAACTTACTACTGCTGTTGAAAGTTAATACTGCTAGGCATAACTTAGTACTGCCAGTTGAACGTTAATGTTGTTGAGGGTATTTTTATAAATACTTTGATTAAGGGTTTCATTCATTCATTTAATCGATTTCAATCTTTTAAATACTCTCTAATCATAAACCCTAACTCAATTTCATCATCCATCATCAAAACCCAACACAATGACGACCTTAAAGTTTGTTGATACTTATAACATGGTCGCGTTCTTGTCTAAATCAGCAAAAAGTGAAGGGTTTAAACAAATTGTGGATTTAATAAATGCACACTCTATTAAGCATGCATTAACAGTTAATCTTACAATCTATACTTCGTGTATTGAACAATTCTGGGCTACTGTCAAGGCAAAAACTATCAATGGGGAAGTACAGTTACAAGCCCTAGTGGATGGAAAGAAGATAATCATAACTGAATCAACTGTGAGAAGAGATCTTCAACTAGAAGATGCTGATGGTGTTGATTGTCTACCCAATGCTACTATCTTTGAACAACTTACACTGATGGGGTATGAGAAAATTTCTCAGAAGCTTACTTTCTATAAGGCATTCTTTTCCCCACAATGGAAATTCCTTATTCATACTGTTTTACAATGCCTAAGTTCTAAGACTACTGCATGGAATGAGTTTAGTAGCACTATGGCATCTGCAATTATCTGCTTAGCTACAAACCAGAAGTTCAACTTTTCAAAATACATTTTTGAAAGTATGGTGAAGAACTTGGATAATGTGGGTAAATTCTTGATGTATCCAAGGTTTGTGCAAGTATTTTTGGATAAACAAGTTGATGGGATGGCAAGTCACAAGAGAATTTACATTGCACCCTCTCACACTAAGAAGATATTTGGGAATATGAGAAGGGTAGGAAAAGGCTTTTCTGGAAGGGAAACACCATTATTCCAAACAATGGTGGTACAAGATCAAGCAGAAATGGGTGAAGGTTCAGCAATACACACTGATCCCCATCACACACCCACTTTTATTCAACCATCAACATCTCAACCTCAAATGAAACAAAGATCAAGAAGGCCAAAGAGAAAGGACACTCAGGTACCTTAGTCTAGTGTTCCTAGTGATAATGTTGCAGATAAGGCTGCAATGAGGAGATGGATGACAGTTTGGTGAAGGCTGCCTCTACTGTTACTAGCTTAGATGCAGAGCAGGATAGGGGTAACATCAATAAGACCCGGTCCAAGGCAACACTTAATGAACCAAGTTCCCCAGGAACTAGTTCAAGTAATGGTCCCAGGTGCCAAGAAACCATGGGGGATACTATTGCTCAAACTAGGTTTGAGAATGTATCTAAACATTCCAATGATCCACTGCTCGCAAGAGGTAACTTAATTCGAAGTGGTAAGGATAGACTAAAACTAAAGAAATTGATGGAATTATGTACTAATTTACAAACAAGAGTTCTTGATTTGGACACTACAAAGACCACTCAAGCTAATGAGATTGCAAGTTTGAAAAGGAGAGTCAAGAAGCTAGAGAGGAGGAATAAGTCAAGAACTTATAGACTTAAAAGATTATACAGAGTTGGTTTATCAAGAAGGGTTAAATCCTCTGAAGATGAAGGTTTGGGTGAAGAGGATGCATCCAAATAGGGGGGATAGCTAATATTAATACTAATAAAGAAATTTACTTGGTCAATGTTCAGACTGATGAAGATATGTTTGGTGTTAATGACTTAGATGGTGATGAGGTAATTGTTGAAAGTGTAGATGTTGTTAACACTGCTGAGGAAACAAGAAGTGTGGTTGAAGAAGTTACTGCTGTTACAATTCCAGTTAGTGATGCTATAACTACAACTACAACAACTGCAATAACTAATGTTGAAATGACTTTAGCTCAAGCAATGGCAGAGTTGAAGAGTGCAAAACCCAAGGCTGATAAGGTTGTGATACAAGAACCAGAGCAGGGTACAACAACACCAACACTTACAACAACAACTTCTGCTACAACAATTACAGCTGTTAGCACAAGACCTAGAGCAAATGGGGTTGTTTTTCATGAACCGGAGCAAGCACCTACATCAACAATTTCTTCACAACAATGATCACATGTCAAGGTTCAGGACAAGGGTAAAGGCAAAATGGTTAAACCAAAACCTGTGAAGAAAATGTCTAAGAAAGATCTACTCAAGCTTGATGAAGAACTTGCCTTCAAGCTACAAGCTGAAGAAGAAGAAGAAAGGCTTCCCAGAGAAAAAGCTCAGTAAGTTAAAGAAGCCAACATAGCATGGGATGACGTTCAGACTAAAATTGAAGCTGATTATCAATTGGCTCAAAGACTGCAAGCCCAAGAGAAAGAAGAATTGACTAATGAAGAAAAGGCAAGATTATTTGTACAATTCTTAAAGTAAAGAAGAAAACATTTTACAGCTAAGAGAGCAGAAGAAAAGAGGAACAGACCACCAACAAGAGCTCAACAAAGGAGTATCATGTGTACTTATTGATCCGTCCAAATTAATACATATATATATATATATATATATATATATATATATATATATATATATATATATATATATATATATATATATATAACTTTACTAAACCCAAGCTCATCGAACCTTTACCCACTTACAGCTTATCAACGATATATATAATAGTAGTCCACTATCCAGATGAGTTACCTTACCAATAGAATAAGAACGTACTCGTTGATACCAAGGTCACCTATATGGCTCAACTAAGCTCACAAACTAAAGGCAAGGATAGTCCAATAATTGTGATCCTATGATTCTAATATATAAATTGTAATATGAGAGCTATCCCCCGGGACTCTTAACTACGCCCAAACAAAACACCAAAATTGCAGCGCATTAAATTATTTAGGTACTAGACCCAGTTGAATGATAGGTCTTCATACTTAAGCACGTAAACGAATATAATTTGATAAACAAAAACAACAATCCATGAATAAATTACTAATCAAGATAAACAAAACCAACATTAGATCTTCATAAACATCCTGGCTGATTACCTAAAGTATCAGCCCGATAGTCATTGTAAAAATACACAACTGTTTTGATATATATAACAATTAAAGTAAAAGAAACCTCGATCGATACGCGTATTCGGTTTCCTCAAAAGATTACAAGAGTTTTCCTATTGATCTTGATGCTCTTTTCTACCTTCAATGCTCTTCTAAATCATCTCTTGGTCAAAGACTTGGTGGTTTATGTATTCACTTGCAAGCTTAAACTTGATGAGTTTAATATGGTCGTCTTTATAAATAGTGTCTGGTGATACGTTTCCGATACGGCGTATTTGGGAAGCTCAATATGGCTGTATTGGATGAGTTGGCGTGGGCTCCAAGAATAAAATATTCCAAAATTCTTGCGCATGAATTTGGATACACCATATCTGATTTTTGGATACGGCGTATTGACCAATACGCCATATCCGTTTTCTTAGGATACGGAGTATTGGGGTTTTTGGATACGGAGTATTGGCTGAAAATGTGTTTTTCTTGATTTTTGACCAAAGTATCATATACGGCTTATCAATGGCGTATCCTTTAAAGTCATGCAATGGTCTCGAGTTCTTCAAATTCTTTAGATACGGTGTATGCTTCTATAATTATACGGCGTATTGTTGTAAGAATCAACGACTTTCTCAAACACTTTAGTTTATGCTTCAAAACAACAAGGACTTCATTTTCTCCATCTTTTTGCCACTACGTGATAATTACAGCAAATAACAAGTATAAACAATAAGTACCAATTCTTGGCAATAATTATACAAAAAAGGTGTAAATACAAGGGATAAATGAGCCTGATAAAAAAATTACATTATTTGAATGTCATCAAATTATCCCCCACTTTGATATCCTACTTTTCCCTCAATGGTAGCCTTAGAAGTTTAAAAAAATGAATCCTTTAAGGATATATTTCCGTTAAAGCACTTATTCGAGCTATTACACAAACCAAACACCTCACGAAATAGAAGATGAAACACTCAAAACACTCAACTAATCTATGTGAAACTAGTTACTAATTCGCATCATTGCTCGAACTATTATCGTGACGATTATACCTATTCATAAGCTTGGCAAGGATACATATTCTCCACCACTAAAGCCAAGGAGTAACAGTTTTATAAAGGTAAAACCTTAACAAGCATAAGGAATTAAAGATCTATTAAAATGGGATCAACAATCGTTGATATTGGTTCACAGATTAAGGGTATTTTTTTGTCGTTGTTTTTTATCCGTCTAAGTTTGATTATTAAGTGTGTAAGATTTTGAAAATGGTGCATTGCATGTGGTTTTTGAAAGTGTTTTTTAGCTGATTTGTTTAAGTTCATGCAGCTTACAACGGCAATTTAGGTTATTGTATTGCCTGTTGTGTTGTTGATTATGGTTCTCAAATTAAGGGTATGTTTGTGGTTGTTGTTGTTGTTGTTGGCTTGTTGCTGCTGATGTTTTTTGTTTTTGTTGTTGTTATTGTTGTTGTTGTTGTTGTTGTTGCTGTTGTTGTTGTTGTTGGTGTTGTTGCTGCTGTTGTTGTTGTTACTGCTCCTGCTCCCACTATTGCTACTCCTGCTTCTGTTGATGATGATGATGATGATGATGATGATGATGATGCTGTTGTTGTTGCTGGTGGTGGTGTTTGTGTTGTTGCTGGTGTTGGTGTTGTTGTTGCTATTGTTGTTGTTGTTATTGGTTGCTGGTTATTGTTGCTGTTGTCGCTATTACTATTGTTGCAGCTGTTGTTGTTGTTGCTGTTGTTGCTGATGTTGCTGTTGTTGTTGATGTTGTTGTTGCTGTTGCTGTTGTTGTTGTTGCTGCTGTTGTTGTTGCTGCCGCTGTCGCCACCGCCATCGGTGCTGTTGCTGATGTTGCTGCTGCTTCTGTTTTTGTTGCTGCTACTGTTGTTGTTGTTGTTTATGTTGTTTTAAATATGTTTTAAGCGTGTAATATTTTGGAAATGGTGTATTGCATGTGGTGTTTAGAAATGCTTTTCGTTTTTAGTTGATTTATTAAAGTTCCTATAGCTTGAAGGGGCGATGTAGGTTATTGTATTGCCAGTAGTATCATTGATTATGGTTCTTAGATTAAGGGTAAGTTTGTTGTTGTTGTTGTTGTTGTTGTTGTCATTTTTGTACTTTGATTTTGTTTTAGGCGTATAAGGTTTTGGAAATAATGTATTGCATTTAGTGTTTGGAAGTGCTTTTCGTTCATTTTCACAAAGGTCACTAATATATATTTTTGGCTTGAAATTTGTCAAGGTTCGAGAATAGCTTTATCTGCGCCTTTTTAATTGAATGAGGTTATAGATTAAAGGTTTATGAAAGTTGTTGGAAAGGAAAATTATAGTCTGCGTGCGGGCGTCGCCATTTTGGGTGGAAACAATTTCATCGGTTTATTGTGTAGCATTTTGTTTTGTGATCCTATACATGTCGTTTGGTCACCGAGTCATTAGATGTTGTTAACTACACCATTAGATGTTATATCGTTTGAAACTCGTTTGACAATTATTATAAATTTATACACTATGTTTATAAATTTGGTCAGTGTTTAAGAATACACGCATCTTGTCTTGACATTTATATTAATGCAGCCATGACGTTATTTTGTCTATGTGCCGATACATTTCTACAAATCTGAGTGTCCTTCTTTCCTTTTATACATTCTTTCTCAAACAAATCTGAAATAATTGCGACGCAACACCTAACAGACGGTTTTGTTTTGGTTTTTACAAATTTGCATTTTGTGGTTTGAAGAATTTAATGCAGAATGGCATTGTTTGGTGGCTAACGTGGTCATTTTGTGAAGTGAATGTGTTGTTTGGTTGATTGAATTATTTGCTATGCCATTAAATATTGTTACCTTAGTCCACGAGTAAGATTTGTTGGGTTGTTTTCATTTTAAGCCTATACTCGGGTAACAAGATGGGATGTGGAAAATGGTAAGGTGGTTGAATATGAAGTTGATTCGGCCCAACCATAGTTATCACGATCAAAGCACAAAATCAAATGATGTCTTGATCATCATGTGACATGTTTTGTAAAATATCTTTCAAAAAGGTTCGCAATAATTGATTGAAGGAAGATTGGGTGTGAGGTTGGTGTGCCTTGATGAGGTATGTCATCGTATGTTTGGTCTAGTCAAGAGGGCAATTATGTTGCATGATTTACTGTGCCTAAAGAATGTTAGTTTTGATATGGACGCGTACATAGGCTGGGTAATTCGGCAATGATGATTTTTTTTTGTTTCCTTGCGTAAATAGAAGGATGGTTGATCGTGAGATTTACTCGAATCAATAACCTTTTTGATCGCAATTGAGACACGAATTAATCTGAGCTGATTTTATCCTCAAATGTGTGACCAATTATCTATTCAATGGAGATTCGGAATACTATGGTTGACAATGATGTTATATCTATATTACATGTGTTGTCTGACTGGCATTGGTAAGAATTTTAGAATAAACGTATCTTGGCCAAGAATTTTTATTGAGCCATCCTATTTTAATGGTGTCTCAGCCTTTGAAAAAGCGTAAGAAGCACACCTAATGTATAATAGCTATTTCAATGTTCAGACATTCTGAATTGGATAGGCGATGATGATAAATGTGCGCTGAGATGTTTTGCTAAAATTGGTTAACGATTGACAATGATCATATATTGGTGGGGTATTTATAGTAATGTAGCTATATTGGTTATTGCTTCTTTTTCTTATTAAATTTTGAAATTGGTCTTTGTTTCAAGGTTGTCAGGATCAGGATCTTATCTAGGATCGTTTTTGACTTTGCAAGATCGTAATCGTAAGATCAGATCGGGATTATAAGATCCTATGAAAAAATATATATTTTTGTGTAAGGTTATTTTTTTTATATTTCTATTTGTTTTTATATAATATTTTATATGATGGGTATTTACATATATCCCAAAAACACTTCAATATTTACATATTTTATCAAAACATTCTTTAATAGCGTTGTACATAATGCATTGATAACGAGTTATTTAATTTTTCAAGTTTTATCGGATATATATGAAATTCTCAAATTCCCCCTTATATGATAAACGAATTTATATGGATGATAAAAGAAAAAGTTATATGTTTAAGTACCGTGGTAGTAGAACATTAGATATATTGTAATACATACTTGCATAAAGTTCATTCATGTTTCAATCGATAAATGAATGATTTGGATAAAAAAAAGATACTACATACGTGCACATACTTCATGTTTTAATCGTTAAACGATTCTATATAGAAAAGAAATATGAAATGGTCTTAATGAAAATTTATAAACCTTAGCCTAAATTACCAAAAGTCTAAAATAATGTCATTCTACGATCCTACGATCTAATCCTACGATCCTATCTACGATCCTACGATCCTGAAACGATCCTACTTGAATTGCGATCTTGTTACGATCCTGATCATTTTTTGTGTGTGGGATCGTAGGATCGTACGATCCTACGATCAGGGCCGCGATTTTGACAACCTTGCTTTGTTTCAGCAATCTTCATGCACAGTTGAGAATAGGCACATATTGGCAAGAAATTTATATTAATGCAACCATGGCGCCTAGCGGACGATGCCGTTTTGGTCTTTAAAAATTGTCATTTTGTGGGTTTGAAAGATTTTTATGCATAACGATGTCACTTGGTTGTTAGTGCAGTCGTTTTGTGAAGTGCCTGTGTCGTTTGGTTAATGGGTTGTTTGTTGGGCCATTAGATATTGTTACCTTAGTTTCTGAATTGGATAGGCGATGATGATAAATGCGTCGTTGAAACGTTTCGCTGAAATTGGTCAAAGATTGAGATTAACGGTATCTTGGTGGGGGTATTTATGGTAATGCAGCCATGTTTGTTATTGCTTTTTTCCCTGTCAAATTCCTATAGATATGAGCCTCCTCTCACTATAAAAAATGCCATTTTACCACACCTTTTTGTACACACTTTAAAAAAGTAAGTAAAATATTTTGAGTTTGTTAACATTTATAATTGTGTAAAAGTTTGTTACATAAATAAGTGTGAACAAATTTTGAAAAACAAAATAGTTTCCACACTTATATTTGTTGCAAATAAAGATGAAGTGTGGAGGATTTAGGTGTTACAAATGGAGTCCACATATAAAAGTGTGAACAAATTATGAATTTTTCCACACTTAAAAGTGTGGACTTTTATTTACAACAAATATAAGTGTGAAAACCTTTTACTTCTTAAAATTTTGTTCACACTTATTTATGTAACTATTTTTTACACATTCATATGTGTTAATAAACTTACAATTTTTTCCACTCTATTTAAAAGTGTTTACAAAAAAGTATGGTAAAATAAACTTTTTTTTGTAGTGTCCACTTTTTCACTGCATCAATCTATATGCAAAATTGAGAATAGGCGCGTCTTGGCAAGGCATTTATATTATTGCACCCATGACGCCTAGTGAACGGCGTTAAATTATACATTAGGCGTGCGGACGACGTCGTTTTGACATTAATGAGGTCGTTTTGTACTCTTGTTATGTCGTTTGGTTAAGTGGTGTTCTTAGTTGGGCCACTAAAACATATATTGGGTCACTAGATTATAGTATAGATTTTTTCTACCTACCTTCATTTTCATTCTTATTTAAATACTATCTCCAGGTTTTTCTTTCACCAACCTTCATGCATGATCATCCATATTTTCATCTCTCTCTATGTATTAATGTGATCGTTTTGTGAAGTCCCTGTGTCGTTCGGTTTATTGGGTTGTTTATTAGTACATTAGATATTGGTACCTTAGTTTATGAATTGGAAGGCGGTGACGATAAACATGTCGTTGAAATGCTTAGCTGAAATTGGTCAAAGATTGAGAATAACCATATCTTGGCAGGGAATTTATAGTAATGCGGCTATGGCGGTTATTCCTTCTTTATCTTATTAAATTCTCACAGATCTGAGCCTCCTCTACTTTTATCACTGAAATTAGGCATTGTTTCAGAAACCTTCATGCACAAGAATCTCATATCGTACTCATAAATGAAATGACACCGTTCAGTGTTATGCCATGTTGTTCGACTGTTTCTGCCGTGTTGTTTGGTAATTTTTTGGGTCGTTTTCACTTATGGTTTGCGGTTGACTCATTAGATGTTGTTTGTTGGCTCATTTTGGCTATAAACTAGGCAATAAATTTTCCAAAAAAGTTTGCAATATCTAATTAAAGGAAGATTGGGCATGAGGTGGGTGTGCCATAGCAAGGTATGTCATCATATGTCTGATCTATTCAAGAGGACTCGCATGTTGCATAATTTAGTAAGTCATAATTATTTTTATGCTTTCCTAAAAAATATTGAATACGATGTCACATATTTAAGTATTGAATTTTTGATCTACATATGTTTTGGCAAAATCTTCTTCGACTACTTGGATGAATTCTTAACAGACTGTTATTTTTTATTCAGGCTATCCAAGCAATTTTGCACGAACGTGTTGATGTTGGAGTGAGGAGGTGGAAGAAATCGATAACTAGAGGTTTGGCGATGAGGAAATTGAGAAAATAGAAGTTCATAAATTTCTAAGAG
This sequence comes from Tanacetum coccineum, assembly GCA_026074375.1. NCBI lineage: Eukaryota > Viridiplantae > Streptophyta > Magnoliopsida > Asterales > Asteraceae > Tanacetum > Tanacetum coccineum. Next base: position 7,857 of record BQNB010079650.1, on the reverse strand, counting down.
CAAACAAATCTCGATATGCTCATGTTTAAAACAATCTACAGGATGGTTCATTTCATATCTAACCAGCTATCTTTGAATGTTTTGCAATTGCATCTTGGTAGGGCGTTTATATTAATGCAGCTTTTGCGTTTATTTCCTCTTTGTACAGATATATTGTTACAGATTTTAATTATTAAATTTAATGTATACATATTATATTAGTTTAATTGTTTTAATAATCTATAGAAATTAGTTATATCTGTATTCTATATATAATAGCTTTACATCATAAATTAAATATATTTTTAGAAAACAAGATCCCAACTGCATCATGCTAACTTTCATTCGGTATCGCAATTTTATAGAAAATCATAAAATTGAAACTTTGGCAATGAATATATGTATTAGGTGAAAATTATTAGATATTACGCTTTGTAGCAACGCGCGGCCGCCTAGTAGTTTGTTTACTTCTAAATTAATACCTAATATACTAGCATGGTACCAGCGTAAAGCAGCAGGTTCGAAGGCGAATGTTGTTCTGAGGCAAATTATTTTTAAATTGAGTTTTGATTTTTAAAATTAATACTTAAGAAGTTCACATGCAAATGTTGTATATGTATTTTGTTATGCAATAAATAAACAAAAGTTGTTTAATGGGTTCGAAGGCGAATGTTGTACAAAGCAATGGGTTCGAAGGCGAATGTTGTTTAACGAATGTTGTTTGGAGGCGAATTGTTTTGAATATGAGTTTTGCTTTTTGAAATTCATACTTAAGAAGTTCACATGCAAATGTTGTATATGCATTTTGTTGTTCAATAAATTAACAAAAGTCCATTAAAGTCCAGCGGTTAGAATATGTGCTTTCTCCTAGGAGACCCGTGTTCGATTCCTGTTGGTGGATATCTTTTAATCTTATAATCACAATTAGCAAGTGTGTTGGCTGAAAATTTTAAGCCTTTCATAAATAGAATGTTCTAGATGCTTCATATATAGTAGAGATTGATTCATTGATACAATGACTCAATTCTTAATTGGTACTATTAACTCTTCACGTCTCAATCATTATGTAACATATTACAATCGTTTACTACTTATATCTTATTTAACTTGACCAAATAGTTTCGTACCCTGAACTTAGTTAAATGGAATTTTTAGTACCTTTAATTTTTAAAGATGCATAATGGTACCCTTGAACTTAACTAAGTGGGATTTCTACTACCCTATATCCACTTAAAAGTTTAGCCTCTAATGAATTTAACGGACCTTGTCCTTAAAATTAAAATAATCCTATTATAACCACCAAATATAGGTAGAAACAAGTCGAGTTGAGCCCAAGATTCGTTGAAAATCATAAGTCTCGAGTCGAGCTCATTTCAAACTTATGATTTCAGCTTATGTTCGGCTCATAACGAGCCATGCTTATATAAGCTCGAAACGATCCAAGTTTAAACGAGCTTAAGCCTGAGCTCGGTCATTGTTTGGGGCTCGTTTAATAAGAGAGTTCAAGCCTTAGCTTTATATATGCGTTTACCATGTGTAATTGCATATGTTATATTTATATATAAAAGAGTATAATAAACGAGCTCAAGCCTAATGTACTCATACAACTAACTTGTTAAATATGATAAGAGTTGAATTGGATCTAAAAGTATAAGCTTCAAAACGAGCTTGAGCTTGAGATTTATGATCGTAAACGAGCCGAGCTAGAGCTCAGCTTTGGTAAGCTCGGTCTTGACTCGACTTGTTTCTACATGTCTCCCTTATTTGGTAGTTATACTATGAATATTGTAATTCTGAAAATAACATCCATTAAATTTGTACCAGGTTTAACTGTTAAGTGTGTAAAAGGGAGTAAAAATTCCACTTGGTCAAGTTTAGAGTACCATTCTGCACCTTTAAAAGTTTAGGACACTAAATATTTCACTTTGCCAAGTTAAGTGTACTAAACCACATTTTGGTCTTTTAACTTTTTAAGATTTAAATTAAACTTACAACATATTCTTTGATTACAAATATTATATGATATTGGTAACTGATTTTGTGACAATATGAGTTTGCTTAAAGTGAAAATTATTTCGGGATAAAGTGTAAGAATATAAGGTTGTTCGGTGACATTTAGATAAATAGAGAAACATTGAATCAAAAGTTCACAACTAAAATTATTCGACGCTACACAAATAAATGATAGAATAGAAACACATGAATCATACCAGATCGACACAATTTAGTTTTGGTCGAACACTATACATCGGCGCCGCTATGCGAGTAATCGTCTATATATTTATATACACGATTGGCGCCGCTATGCGTGTAATCGTCTATATATTTATATACACGATAAAATCATTAAAATTATTCTAGTATGAATATAATATCTTTTAGCTCGTGAATATTATTATTTATTAGTGAAATCTCGTGGTCATAATATATTTGATTATCCACTTGTCCAAATTTTATAATTTATGGTCTGTTGGTTAGTAATGGTTTGAATTTGAAATTTGATTTATGATTGGGATTGGTTTATATTAAATAAAAAAAAACTCATATTATAAAAATATAAATATTAATTTATGAATATTATATTAATATAGGTTTTTATTTAAATATTGTGTTATAGTGAACAATCAAATTGATTGTGAGAAAACCCTTTGTCATGGGTTGTGAAAATTCATTTTAATCAACCAAACAACAAACATTTATTAAAGTAAAACCATCCTCATCCTTAAAACCCTCTTACAAAATGCACCCTAAATACATTTGGTGTTTAAAATCTATATAATCAAAAGAAAAAAAGTTATAAATTATTTAATTTGGGGTTTTTGTTAACCCGAAAACTAAACCGAATTAAAATTTGATTTTTGGTTTGGTTTGATCCAGTTTGAATTCATTTCAGTTTTGCCTCGAGAAATGTCAACCTGGGCAACCCGAATCGGATAAAATAAAAAACCGGAGAACTGAACTGATGAACACCCCGCTACTACGGTATTGCATAATGGGCCAGATAAATCTAACCCATTCAATATGGGATAGTGAAGCTGCTTTACTTAGATTTAGGTTCATTTGGATACCAAAGTTTTATTGGATACTAGGGGACTCATCCTCACCCTCCATCTCCATCTCATCCAAAAGATGAGATTAATTTTTCAATTTACACTAAAAGGGTATTTTTGTCTAATATATATACTTATTTTCTAATAAACTTCTCATTCAATCACACACACCTGTGTGTTTTCCTTCATCTCATTATTTTCTCTCTCTATACCATTAACACAAAGACACAAAAAACATAAATAGATCTAGATTCGATCGATGATTACAAACAACACAAAATTATGTTCTTCAATTCATCAATCGATCATCTTATCATCTTGTTCTTCAATTTGTTAACATCATGTTCATATTCTTCTCGTTATATTCATCCGATCTGATTTTTTATCATTTGTTTTAGCTAATTCAAGTGAATAAGCTTATGAATTATTATGATTTGATTTTATTGTGTTGAATTATAAGCTAACTTATTAGCTTATTTTCATCAGATCTGGTCATTTTATCCTTTTTAGCTGATTAATGTGAATAAGCTTATTTATTAGAAAAGAATATAGTTATATGAATAATCTTATGAATTAGATGAAAGTTAGTATGAATAGGCTGTATTATTAGATAGTTTTATGATCTGAATAACTTATTATTTAGCATTTGATTGAATTAAGTTATTGATATAAGCTGAATTAAGATGGTTTTAGCTTATTAGTTAGCAATAAGCAGTTTTGAGTTGATATGAAATATATCATATATGATATTAGCTTGGGTTAATGTGTTTATAACTGAGGTTATTTTTTTTGATATATCATATGTAACATTTCTCATTTTCTGGTTATTTTCCGACTCAATTATTATCATTATTTATTTTTATAGTTTTACGCGTTCACTTTTAATTATAATCGTATAGTTAAATCGCGTAAACTAAGAATCATCATTCAACGTAAACGGACACCAAACAAGTTAAAGTTTACATCAAGCAAGTGTTATATGATTATTAAGAGTATAATTTATAACTTTTCATAATTTATTTCTATTGGTTACTTAAAACGCTTACATTTCGCAATAAATTACATTCGGGCATACCCGGAAACACCTATACCTATCTATAATCAAACCAATATCAACATTTATACCCAATATACAAAATTTAATCATTCTATCACTTATTAATTCATATGGCCGGTTAGGAGACTTATACCCAAGAAATAAATCCTAAAGACCCAATAACTTTTCCATTACAACTCATAAGTCTTACACAAGTGTACCCTAAACACATGTTACTAGAAATTGGCTTGTCAAAGTGTACCCTCCCCACCATTTCAGCCGTGTATGGGCATAAGGAGGAGGAGAGCTCTTTGCTCTTATACCCTAAACCACTACACATCACATGGTTTGATCTTAGGTTGTTTCTACATAACCACTTGCTATAAGAAGCAAGTCCTAGGTTCATAAACTCCTACACTCTCTCATTCACTAGAAAATTTACAAGCAAACTCTCTCAAAACCCTTGAAACCCACGGCTCAAAATTATAGGCTAGGGTTTCATTTTATTTTTCATTCCAAGGTATTCCAAGCATACAAGCATTCATTCTAAGTATATCTAAGGTTACTCAAGGGTATTGCAAGCTTGGATTTGGGTTTAACAAGGATTAATCAAGAAAACATATTTAGGGTTTTCTTGATTAGGGTTTTGGATTTGGAAGCCTTGCTAGGGTTTCTATCTTGTGTTCATCATCCTACTCATCTCCTATAAGGTCTAATTTAAGTATTTCATTTCCATTCATTCATTATCTTATGTGTACATACTTGTTATATATGTTAAACACCACCTAGGTTCATTTTTATGATTTATGGAATATTACAAAGATATATA
>BQNB010079649.1:0-29366 GCA_026074375.1 Tanacetum coccineum | reverse complement strand
CAAGCTTAAAGATGTGGGTTTATAAAAGTGGAGTGGTACTGAGTTTTGATAATAAAGAATTGGGTTTTAAAGAAATGAGTTTTGATATGAGTAAAAAAGTGGCCTTTGTGTAGACTTTGTTGATTGATGTTTTTAGATTTAATTTGAAGTTGTATGTTTTGAGGAAGTTAGTATATGTGAAACTGTTTGTGGTTTTAAGCATGGTGATGATTATGGGTTCTTTGAAAAATGAAGGTCCTGAATTATTAATTCGATGTTGTGGCTGAAAATTTGTGGCGTGAAGTTGGCTGGAAAGATGACGTGGATGTGGTGTTGGTGAGGATAAATTGGAAGTAGAAGTGGAAAAGAAGTGCAAAATGACTAATATATCCTTATGTGGGAAAACTTAACGATTGTTAGTGTGGCCCGTTAAAGTGAAGGACCAACGACACATAACGTTTCTCACTTAAGGACGAACGGTGCATTTTTTTTTGTCAAATGACGAAACTTGTTGGTCAACGTATACCACAAGGACGAACGATGTAATTTACTCTAATTAGAAAAACCATTAGAGTTTCAAAATTATTTCATTCTTGTGTAATTTTCTAAAACTGGTGTGTCTAAAATATTAATATATGCATTAAGATGTTGTACATTAATTTTAAAAATTCACCCCTTGAATTTAACTAATTACAACCAACTTTATGTACAACCCGTTAATGCATGACTAAACATAAACAATAACCACAAAATAATAACAAAGTTTGATAAATGTTTCGTTCGAGTCACTCAGACATAATAATTACATAAGAATAGAAACACAACCAGTTATTAACTTTGATGGTTTTTCATATTGATTTAAAGTTTTAGTTTAGAAATTGAAACACAACTAACTCAAACTTGATTACATTTCATGCCTATATAAAATGCATTTTCACTTCCTTAATATCTGCCTTCTCACATTCCCAACCATTCATTACTAAAATTTCTAATCTTATAACGTCTCTCATCGATATCATATAATTTTTTGTGTAGTTAGTTGTAACAACTATATATTCTTTTATTTATATGTTCTTGTCAAGACATAAGTTTGATCAAACACTTCAAGAGCTCTTCAGATCAAAGCTAATGGCATGAGCTTAGAAGGAGTGGAATCTTTGATGATCGACTTGTCATAAGAACCCGCAACATCCGCTCGACGGTGTCATTAGAACTCGGTACGCCGTTTATCCTTTTGGGATCGACTTGTAAGTTAGAAAATCTTTCCACCATCGTCTAATCGGACAACCATCGAAACAAGACAGGCGGCCGCGTTCATTGTTAGATGGTGTGTCGGCGGTTGTGGTGGAAGCGGCGTCTATTCATGTGACTTTCCGGTGTTGCAGTTTTGGGATTTCAATTTTGTGCCTGTGGTGGTTTTCGATGGTGTGCCGCTGATGTAGTGGTTGGTTGGTATAAGATGAGCAATAAAGATGGTGAGTTGATCGGACGGTGTGGATGTTACGACATCGTTTTGGTGTGGCGGTTGGTGACTGTGCACATGTAGAACTGCTATTAAAGCCAACTGCTACAATCAAAGATAAGATGACGCATGGTGCTTTTGACGTTAATGTTTTCTCATCTCTAATAATAAATGAAGCTTGGTTATGGAATTATTCTAGAGGAGAGAAAGATTGTTGTGAGATTACGACGATAAGGTTGGGTGGTTTATGTATATATAATACAGTGGCGGCTATGATGGATGGATATAAAGATGTGACACGTTAATAAATTGTTGAATGTTTCTTGTTTGGAAAGAAAGAGAAACATGTTCATCGAGTAATTGATGGGATGAAGATATCAATGTTGGCGGATGGTGGGTGTAGATGGGATGAAGATCAAATAAGAAACTGATATAAATAAATAATTTTGAAAAGAAAATAATTTTCTTTACATAAAATGTTCCTAGTAGTATTATTTTGGACCATGAAATGACGATAATGCCCCCTTCTGTCGTTAATTGTGTGAAAACGTGAATAAAAATGTGTGTGAAAATGAGTATATAAAAATTTGTGTATGAAAGACCAAAACGCGTATAAAAACGTGTGTATGAAAACGTGTATAAAAATTTGTCTAAAACATGTAAAATGCGGTAAAAACATGTTTAAAGAACGTGTGAAAAAAAACGTGAGTAAGAACTATGTGGTAAAAACGTGATATAAAAACGTGTGTAAATACTTGTGTAGAGACGTGTGTAAAACATGTGTAAAATGTAAGTATAAAACCTGTGTGTATAAAATGTGGTGTAAAAACGTGCACAAAAATATGTGTAAAAAACGTGTGTAAAAACTTGTATGAAAAATGTGAGAATAATAACGAGATGTATTAGAATGTGTGATAAAAAGGTGTTATTAAAATATGTTTAAAAATGTTGAGTAGAAAAAAGTGTGTGTATAAAACGTTTGTATAAAAATGTATATAAAAACGTGCGTATAAAAATGTTTGTATAAAAGCGTGTGTAGAAAAATATGTGTATAAAAGCGTGTATGTATAAATATATGTAAAAATCATGTATAAAAATGTGTGTAAAAACGTTAATAAATTTTAAAAATAATAAGAAAAGAGACTTTTTTTAAAAATCAAATTTTAAGTTAATTACAGACGATCATTTGTATAAAGGACTAACATTACAATAAAAAAACAAACAGTCGTTAACATAACCTGCTTTAGCAGGTCATGTAGGTCACCGGTCACCAGTAGACACAATAGCATGAATTTAAAACATGAGCGACACAATGACAAAGAAATAGTAGTCTACATACAATGACAAAAAGTAACAATTATAATACTTTTTTAGATAATTAACCCGAATCTAAAAGGTGTGGGATTGTTGGAAAAACTTGTCTCCTATTGATTCAGGGAAATATATAAGATTTATGTCCTAATGTTCAGCTCATTGTTAAATACGGAAACTTATAGCCACCAACGGGAGTATTAGATGTATATTAGACATCAGTTTGTAAACGTATTCATCTACTATTGGATATAGACTTGTGTAATTCATCAAGTACTCGGAACACTCACTTGAACTTTCATTGGCTATGTTCAAATGAATCACAAAGATAGAACCATTATGAAAAATATGACTGCTTCTCCTAAATTTTAATGTATGTAAGCATAAGTTGGTTTTGGAGGAACCCCTGAATCTTATGGTTTGTTCTTAGCAACTAGCATTTTAACCATCTAAACCACATGCCTTATTTAAACCGAAAATATTCAGCATATTGTTCTTTGTGAAAACAAGTTTTTAATTTAGTATGGATCAATTATAAGTTTATAACCCATTATTATAATTGCAGACCTAAAAGATTAACAAGCCGTACTGATAAACCTAAGGGCATCAACAGCTTACAATGACACTTTACATATACAGAAAATTCATAATACGGATTATATTACAATGTACCTTCCTAAAAGCTGTCTCCCAATATCCATTAATTCTGCCACACTTTTGTCTCCATCATATACAAATTCCAAAATCTAACAACACGCAGAGATGATGATCAGGTTATTTGAACTCGATTGAAAGTTTTCTTACAATTTCAAAGTTCTAATTGGGGATGATTTCCCATTCCTGAAAAGAAATATAGTTTCCAACTCAACAACGCGCCTAACCAGAAACTTGAAGCTAATTTTGGCACTTCATATTTATAATCAAATGCATAAATGAACCATAAATACTTTCTTCTTTATAGGTAGAAGAATATTGACACTACAAAATCCAATACCATTCATTTGAAAAGTCCTACTTGTAACTTAAACGAGGAACTCAACCTCCTTCCTCTAACCAACACACACTTCATAATCGAAACAAATTTAGAACTTCCAAAAATATCCATAAGTACAAACATCTTTTACCTAACAAATACGAGAAGTTAATAAAATCTAAAAAAACATTTGCAACAAAATCTACAACAATAGTGCAAAGAACATGTTCGAGACGAAGTACACAAGTACTTAAGCTAAAAGTCTTTCACACAGGAATTAATGAATTATACAAACTAAAATCTATCAAGTTATGATATATACCTAAAAATGTAACAACCCGTTCCACATCGGTATCAGATAAGTCATTTGAGCTTCTTATGAGTCTAAGGTGATGGTTACTAGTACTCATTTAAGCTTCTTATGAGTCTAAGTCATTTGAGCTTCTTATGGGTAAACGGTTACCCAGGTAAATTAAAGTTTGTTGCAACTTATATTGAAGGTTATGGCTTATTTGGTTTTGGGCTTACGTTTCATAAGCTCACTTTTTGTGGCTTAATTTTGACACTTTTCGGCATATATAAGTTTATTATTTCATATAAAGCTTATGAAACGTAAGGCCAAAACCAAATAAGCCATAAGCCGAGTATATAAGCTAAAACAAACACCCCTATATGAGCTTATTGAAAATTTGATAAGCTCAATTAAGCCTATCAATTTTTCAATAAGCTTATCAAATAAGGTTAGACAAACACCCCTTATTTGAACCTGCTTTCGGCTTTCCGGGGGTGTTACAAAAAGTATGTATAATTCATTGATACATGGATTTCACATTTTCTCACTCTACATTTATATCATGAGTAATGCCACGTGTAATAATCCGTTATTTCAGGTTATTTTACGACTTCATACTTTCCATTATTTATTTTTAAACTTTTACGCGTTTACTTTTAATTTTTAATGTTTAGTTAAATTGCGTAAACTAAAAATCAACATTCAACGTAAATGGACATCAAACAAATAAAAGTTTACGCCAAGTAAGTGTTATATAATTATTACGAAGATAATTTATAACTTTCATGTAAAATGTTTATGTTTCGCAATAAGATACATTTATGCATGCATGGAAACACCAATACCCATCTATACTTCAACAAATACCCACTTTTATGCCCAATACATCAAAATTTATCCTAAAACCCACCTAGGCCGGTTCTATAAGGAATAAAACATAAATAATACCTTAATCCTCCACTAAAGTCACTTGAAGAAATCACCATCTTCTTATTAACCATCAAGTAAACACCAAGAGCTTTTAATCATGGGATAACTAAGCACCCTTGTCCCCTCCTCTCTTCTTAGTCGTGGCCTCCTCCTAGGGAGGAGGAGAGCACTTGTATTAATACCACAAAACCACTTCCAAGTCCCTTGTTTTGCTAGTTGGTTTAGGTTATACTTCCACTATAAATAGAAGGTTAATGCAAGGATTATACACACATTGCATTTGGAAGAAAAACCAAACTTTTCTCTTTTGTTTTCTCCTTATAACTCACGGCTCAAAAGGGTGTAACAAGAAGTTCCATAGTTTTGATTTAGCAACAATACAAGCATACAAGTATTATTAGGGTTGATATCTAAGGTGTGTCAAGGGTATTTCAAGGCTTGGGTTTCATAAAATCAAGGATTTATACAAGGAAGTAAACTAGGGTTTTCAAGGAAAACTAGGGTTTTATTATAAGGATTTTGGGTTGAAGATCTAGGTTGGATTGTGTTCATCTTCTTCATTCATTCACATAAGGTCTAACATAAACCCTACACTTTCATAATCATTTTTGTTTTCATACATATATATTGTTATATTGTTTAATCACCATCTAGCAATTATTTTATAAAGTTTATAAATAAAACAAGATTATACATATTCAAGTAAACATATGTTCATGGTAAAAATATGTTAAATATGTATTAGAAAGCAACAACACATTTTATTTAGTATATTACAAGTGTTGGTTTAATTATATAAGTTATTGTTGAAATAAATAATTGTTGTGGACATTTTATTTGAACATATTAGACATAAATAGTTGGACACAAATTAGAGGACTTAAAGTATACTAATGATGTGGTATTAGTTAATTTAAAAGGCTTGTACAAAATAAAGTTATAAAAACAATTTTATAACATATATATTCGGACAATTTGTAGATTCTGTAAAGATACGAATTTTTATAAAATATAAAGGCTTAATAATCAAATAGTACATTTCAAGACGATTCCGTGCATATAAGGAACGCGTAAAACGGAGCTATAACGAAGGAGATATGAATTTTACAAAATTTTGATAATTAAATGTATAAATTTTTTTTATACAAAAACAGTTTGTATAAACTGTTTCGATACAGCTTTTTATAAAATCTGTAAATATTTTATTATCATAGATCATCTCGACACAATTTCGTACATATAAAGAACGTGTAAAACGAAGTTAAAACCAGAAAGTTAAGAACTTTAAAATATTTTGGAAAGTATTTAAATTCTCACAGTTTTATAAAATTGTGAGAAACTGCGAGAAAACTGTTGAATCCGAAAACAAAGTTTTTGAAGGCTTTCGGGTCCGATTCAGCCAAAGTATAAAACTACAAAGTTGTTCGGAATGACATTTTACTATAATATCAAGTTTTCACAAACTAGAAGTGTATAGATATTTAACTAGAAATTATAAAAGCTAGTTAACTTTTATAAATAATTTTTTTGCATTTTATTAAAAACACATAAAGCTGTTAGAATTATAAAATGAGGTTTACAAGTGTTTTCGGGTCCGTTTGGGCTACAAAAACATTAAGAAATAATGTAGTATTACTTATATAATATTTATACATGTTTTCAACTTTATAAATATTATTTTATAAAATAATTAAACTATTTATATAATATTATTATATAAATAATAAAAATATTAAATAAAGTATTATTAACAAATAATCAATTATTGAACAAAGTTAATATTTTTACAGATACATATACTCGGACATTAAATATCAAGTGTGACTTAAATATTGTTTCAACTTTTATAAATTAAACAAAAACTAGTAGGTAATGATATAACTCTATAATTTATATTGTGTAGTATTTTTCAAATATACATTCATATACGGCCTATAATTAATTAGGTTGCATTCAGATTTCACGTAACGTTTCACTTATTTGATTTTCTAGAATCAATACATTCAACCATCACTTAAGGTGAGTTATTAGCCCCATTTTTACAATTACAATGATTTACAACTTTCGGGTGAGAAACATGCATTGTTTTACATTGGACGCAAGTACACTTATAAATAAATTACGAGTTTGCCTAAGTAGCGATAACTCACTATGCCTAAGTAGGTTAGTTTAAGTATGTGCATGAATGCACCGATCAGTCACCCCTGTGGAGTTTGTTTAAGGTGATGTTGTATTTGTGAATTCAATAAAAGACTTATAACAATAAACATTCTACAAGAAAAGAAACAAGTTTAGACTTACGACTAATGCAGCCCCTGATGTCGTTCCATTTCCATCACTTCAATTGTTATAAAATCGATGCCCTCACGTTAGGCACACTATACACGTTTCATAAAAGATGACAAAGAACATACCATAATTTTATAAAACCTATAGTACCATAAATTGCACATTTTCTAATATGAAACGCCTAAATTATAAAAAAATCAACGATAATTTCTATAACATTAACCTATATGAGTAACAAACTAAATAAAGGTAGATTGACAATCCTAAAACTAAATTAACGACTACAATGAACTCCACTAATTCCTTTGAATAACATCACAGTCAGTCAAATCAAGAACAATTATATGAGTTTTCCACAGGGTTCAACTTTCAAGTATATACTCCACTAATTCCTTGGAATAAAATCTAGATCAGACTATTCACAACAAGTATGCACATTTTACGCACTGCTCAACCACAACTATAGGGTTCATTCAAGTATGCAATAATAGTTAAACAAAACGAACCACAGTAAAAGAGTAGTCCTAAACAATATATCAGTTGGCGTGAATTACTCAAAAAAATTTGGTAATGGTGTTCCGCCTTCGTCATTTGAATAATCAACATTAAATCACTAATCATTTCACATTAGTCGCTTTATTCACATAGCAGACCCCTAAATAAACGAGTATTTTGCTGAACACAGAAATATTAACGAATAAACGGGTGAACATATCTACGCTTTTAAAGATGACTAATATTACTATAGATTAAAACACATCAATCAATTAAATCACACTTCAATCACATAATCAAAAACCTCAGTCAATTAATCATTCTAAAATAGATCAAATTTCAGCTAATTCAGTTAAATCTACCGAAACATGTTACAAGCCCTAATTTAAACCTAACTAATTCACATCATAAATCACACGACATAACAAGCAGTGAAGTTAAGTAAAATCCAAAACGTAACACAATTGACCGATGAGAGCTTGGTTTCGATCCGTAACACAACCGACTGATGAAATAATAGAGATGAAATTGAAGCTAATTTGAGCTAATTATTGATGATTGTGTGAATTTGATGCAACTGAATGGGTTTTGAAAATACGATTTGGGGGTAAAGAGAAAATATGGATAGTTAGTGATGTATACTGATTGAAGTATATGCTATCAATGTAAAATGTGAATGGGTTGATAAACAATGAGTGGTGAAAGTTATCTCAGTTATTATTTTTTTTTACAAATACAATTTTTTATATGCTTTCTAGAGTTAATTACATGTTTGGTCCTTGTGGTTATGCCCAAATTGCATGTCTCGTCCTAAAAGGCAATAATACATCTATGGTTGATCAAAAGGAGTTAGACCATCCCTTTAACCTTAATCTCATCCATTTTTATGTTAACGGCAAGGGCATTATCTATCATTTCACGTCCAAATGAACCACAAGGATCATTTATGTAATAAATTATTTCTTTTCCTTTTTTTATTTTTTTTAAACTTTTATGTAATTTATTATTTTTTAAGACTAAATAAATGACTAATTTCTTATTTATTTTTTTCAACAACGACTACCCTTACGTTATCCCCTTGACCCAAAGGATGAATTATTGCATTTGTTTTCATCTGTTACCATGCCTCGTCTCCTTCTATATCCTAAAAAGGAATATGTCACCAAATAGTAACTAAGTTTCATAACTGTTCCAATTTGATACCTCAAACTTTAAATTAATTAGAAGAGTAAATTACATCGTTCGTCCTTGTGGTATACGTTGACAGACAAGTTTCGTCCTTTGACAAAAAAAAATGCACCATCCATCCTTAAGTGAGAAACGTTATGTATCGTTGATCCTTCATTTTAACGGGCCACATTAACTGTTGTTAGATACCCACCCAGTGAGGGTATTTAACTCTTTTCGCAACCCCACTAGTTTTCCCAAATATATTTCTTTCTTGTCACAATCTTCCTACCTAAAATATACCCCAATACCCCCTTTTTTTGGATAATTGCATATATATATCCCTGCAAAAGCTTAAAATTGTGCTTATATCCAACTTAAATTCATAATTGCATATATATCCTTTCAAAAGCCCAAAAATTACATATATATCCAACTTAAACTACTAATTGCATATATATCCTTAATAAACTTTTGTAATTACATATATATCCTTTCTTAACCTTCACAATTGCATATATATCCTTTATAAACCTTTAATATATCTTATATATCAAAATAATTATTTAAAATAATTATGAACTATAATTTATGATATTTATAACTTTATTGTTAACAGTCTATACGGCCCATGACCTTCTTTGTATTTGTATGTAACTAGGTTAGGCCCATTATGCATACTATATATGTATCATATTGTATTCATCTCAATCAATATAAACGAATACACATTCACATGGTATCAGGCCTTCACAGCCGATCCCCAAAACCCTAAATCATCAAACCTCACCTTGATTTAACAGTCGAACTCATCACTCTGCCATGACAAACTCGAATACACCACCACCCCCTCCTGCCCTTACCTTGGTTAAAAAACTCTACGCGGTACATAACATCAATAGTCTCGTACCCGAAAAACTCGATCTTCAGGAATCGAACTACTCCACATGGAGTTACTTTTTCAAAGGGCACTGCAGCAACTTTAACGTGCTAAACCACATCGATGGATCGACGTCCACATCTGATCCACCAACCGACGAATGGATCACGGCTGACTCCATCGTAAAATCATGGATCTTTCTTACCCTTTCTCCAACGCTTCGGAAAAGGATGATCAGCACCAACCCTGCTTCGGCTAAAGCCGCCTGGGACACCATCGAAACCATCTTCCAAGAAAACAAAAGGACACGTACCGTTGCTTTAAAAGGTGAACTACGTGTCATACAAATGGGCGACGACACACCAGACGCCTACTTCTCCAAGATTGATTCCATTATCACTCTTCTTACCGACCTTGGCTCGACCATGGATGATGACGATATTGTCACCTATGCCATCAACGGCCTAAGTGAAAAATACGGAAGCCTTGCTCAAATAATTGCTCACAAAGATCCCTTTCCTGACCTAGCAACTGTTCGCACCATGGTCACGACTGAGGAGATGCGTCTCCGGTCTAAGCAACCGATACTCTCTACCTCCACTACATCAAGCTCACCACAAGTGCTTCTTGCTACATCCCAACCACGGATTCAAGACAACCGCAACAATCGTGATCGCGATGCCCGTAATGAGAACAAGACCGAGATCTGCCGCAACTTTGGCCGAGGTTATTGCCGCTGGGGGACGAATTGTCGTTTCATTCATGCCTCTCCAAAAGGCACCAACAACCCACGCCCGAACTCATCTCAACATAATACTCGCTCCATGCAACAAGGGCCTGGACACACTGGTCTTAATTCAGCCAGCCAACAACACCTTCTATCCCTCATTCAGGCCCAACAAAACCTATTGGCCCAGTATGGCTTATCCATTTCGCAGGGTCAGCAACCAGTTCAACATAACAACACAATGGGCTTAAGGCCCAATGCCCCTCCAGGATTTCAGCAAACACAACCACACCAGCCCACGTTCGGGTTCAATGGCCACCAGCAGGCCCTCTACTCGGCTGCTGTACAAAACCAATCTGCCTCCTCGGGTTCGACTAGTCAAGAGACACAACTGCCACATGCTTTTAATACTTTGACCTTACAGGATCCGGCTAACTCAAATTGGAACATGGATACTGGTGCGTCATCTCACCTTAACTCTTCAGTTAATAATCTTAGTACTATTTTTAATTCTCGCATATATCCATCTGTTCTTGTTGGTGACGGGAAATCTATTCCTGTCACCAACACGGGCCATAGCACGCTACCAACTCCCTACCGTACACTTCACTTAAATAATGTTCTCATTACACCCAATATTGTCAAAAACTTAATTTCTGTACGTCAATTCGTTCGTGAAAATAAATGTACAATTGAATTTGACGAGTTTGGTTTTTCTGTAAAGGATTTCTGGACCCGTCAAATTCTCCTCAGATGTGACAGCACGGGTGACCTTTATCCAGTCACGTCTCCGTCGTACCCTCAAGCTTTTCTGGTTGGACAGCAAACGTGGCACCAACGACTTGGTCATCCGGGAAGTGAAGTGCTACGTTCGTTAGTTTCTAATAATTTAATTTCATGTAATAAGACACAGTCTTCCGTGCTTTGCCATGCTTGTCAGCTTGGCAAACACGTGAGGCTTCCTTTCTCACTTTCAGAAACTATTGTTAAGGCTCCTTTTGATATTATCCATTCTGATTTATGGACATCTCCTTAATACTAGTGTTACGGGGTATTAATATTATGGTCTTATTCATGATCATATTCTCACTTTACTTAGGGGTGGTACCTTTACGACATAAGTTGATTGTAGTCCAAATTTATTCACTTTCGTGCTTATGTTTAAGAACCATTTTAATTGTGACATTAAATCTTTGCAATGTGATCATGGAGGTGAGTTTGACAATACTGCCCTTCACCAACTATTTGTGACCAATGGTATTTCCATTCGTTTCTCTTGTCCCAAGACTTCACAACAAAATGGAAAATCTGAATGAATGATACGCACCATCAACAACATATTTCGTACTTTACTTTTCCAAGCTCACCTGCCACCTACATTTTGGGTTGAAGCTCTTCACATGGCCGCCTACCTCTTGAACATCTTACCCTCCACCGCCATCAACAATGAAATACCTCACACTCGCCTTTTTAAAACAACACCGAACTATGCGGATCTTCATGTTTTTGGTTGCCTTTGCTATCCTCATCTTCACACAAATCACAAACTTGAACCACGGGCTACACCCGCAATTTTTCTGGGATATCCGACAAATCACCGCGGATATCGATGCCTAGACTTAAACACGAACAAAATCATCTTATCCCGTCATGTAACATTTGATGAGACAGTTTTCCCATATGGATCTATGACTCCTCATGACTCACCCTCGTACACATTTTTGGACACTTCGCCCAACATCATACATCAACACATCATATCCAAACTCACTTCTGCATCACCACTTCCCACCACCACTATAACATCTACTGCTGCTCCACTCAGTCCACCACGAAGCCCACTCCAACCGGCTCACCAAACACATGAGTCTAGCCCACTTCCCCACTCACTAAACATCCAGCCCACATCAAACGCATCCACTGAAACAACTATTCCTACACACAACCACAATAATCCCACCTCGACTCACCCCATGGTCACTCGCTTTCATGTCGGTACTAATCGTCCCACTTAACGTTTTAACTTACACGTGTCCACCATATCACCTATTCCTAAGTCCTATCCAATTGCTTTTCGTGACCTAAATTGGTATCGTGCTATGCTTGATGAATATACTGCTTTAATTAAAAATAATACTTGGATTCTTGTGCCTCGGCCACCGGACGCGAACATTGTTCGTTCTATGTGGCTTTTGCATAATAACATGAGGTACCCTCATCGGTACAAGCTCATCTTAAATTGCAATGGTAGCACTCAACTTGCAGGTATTGATGTGGATGAGACATTTAGTCCGGTTGTCAAACCGGCTACTATTCAGACAGTACTTAGTCTAGCCATTTCTAGACATTGTCCGGTTCACCAGCTTGGTGTCAAGAATGCCTTTTTACATGGATCGTTATCAGAGACTGTATACATGCACCAACCTCCTGGTTTTCGGGATCCGCAGCATCCAGATCATGTTTGCCTTCTCCAACGATCTCTTTATGGGCTTAAACAGGCCCCCTCGGGCCTGGTTTCAGAGATTTGCGGCTTATGCTGCTCGGGTTGGGTTTCATCATAGCGTTGGACCTTACTCTTCATCTACAGACATGGGGCAGACACTGCTTACTTGCTTTAATAAGTTTATTGATATTTTTTTGACTGCATCTTCTTCTGATCTGTTACAAGCAGATTATCACTTCCTCCCCCTTCCCCCCAAGGGCAGAGTTCTCCATGACTGATTTGTGCTCACTTAATTTTATCTAGTTTAATTTATAATTGTTCCAATAAATTTTTAATTTTATTATATTTTATAGACAGTTATGAAAATATTTAAAAATTTTTGAAGTTTATTTATTTTATGATAAATATATAATATTGTAGTAATAAAATGAAGTTTTAAAATATTTTCACATAAAAAGTATAACAAAGGTTTTTTCCCCAAAACTTATGTTCAGCTCTGTTCTAGGTCATGAGTGCTCACATCATCACCCCCAAACACCACCACCATCCTCTAACTCCCCCCCATCCCAATGTGTGTTAAACCGGATCAAACCACAGAAAAACCAAAAGATGATTCAAAACACACGCCCTCGAGCTTCCACCCGCAACATACTACCATTACCGACCATAACCGCTAACAAAATAAATCCAACACTTCAACCACGCCCCAATGAATGACTCACACCGAAAACAACAGCCGACCGGACATCAATACACAACCCCACAACACCTGGCAGCCCAACTATACAAAGAATCCAATATTCCATCCAACTCCTACAATAATACGCCTACACACCCAAAAATAACACTTACAATAAAAACTAAACTCCACCAACCCTTAACCACATAAAACAAAACAAACTAAAACCCCGTGCGACACTAACAAAACCCACACCACGCAAACCCTAAAATAAAGAAAAGTGAGCATCATCATCCAACCCCACTCAAAAAAATTAGTATAACTATTTTTTTTCATGGTCCTATCAGATAGCCTCGACAAATATCAACGGGGCTGTATCAAACTCACCCCAAGAAAGCGACTTGAGGTTCTTGCGATCGGCATGGATTACTAATTGTAAACCGTGTCATCCACTGTTGACCACTGACTCTAACTTTCTTCAGATGTGCACTTATTTCTGACTCTACGTTATATCGCAGCCTAGCTGGGGCCTTAACAAGTTATCTCACCTTTACCCCCCAACCGCCTGACATTTACTTGCTATTCAGCAGGTCTGTCTCTTTATGCATGACCCACGAGAGCCTCATCTATCTGCTCTCAAGAGGATCGATACCGTGATGTGGCATGCACCTTGTCCTATGGATTACAGCTTTATTCCTCTACGACGTCATCTTTAGTGGCTTACTCAGATGCGGATTGGGCGGGTTGTCCTACTACTCGTTGATGACGTATAGTCCAACCTCAGGTCATGAACCCGACCCACGAATAGTACTTATACCCATTCCCATGACGAATGGGCCATAGCGACATCAATACGGGTTTCCAAGGCCCAAATGGTACTACCTATGGGGAAGCTTATGACATATGGGCTATCACGACGAGGATTTAGGCCTATGAGGCCCAACTAGCGCACACGTGCGCAAGTATCTAGAACACCCGTTACGAACGAGTATAACATGAGGTGGGGCCACTAGTTTACTAAATAACGGCGGTATACAACTATACGGTGAGGTCTCTCGGATACTAACCTAATTAAATGGGAAACAAAGCCTATTAAGATTGGTGAGTATATAGAGAGCACCTCGCTCTCATCTAAGTACGCCTCAAAACCCAACATTCTACTAAAACCTAAACCATTACTTACTCTTACGCCGGAGGATAATCGTGGGAGAGAATCCCACGGTAAGCCTAACGGTGCTTTGTTTTCTTAGTGCGCATGTCTCATACATCAAGACTTAATTGATACAGGAACCGGAGCTTAACGGATCCGTATTACACCTAATTCGGACCTGATCAAGGATCGTCCATCTTTTGTATCAACAGATTGGCACCATCCGTGGGACCCAACACTAAGAACACTGCCAAAATCTAGAATGACAAAGCAAGGAAACTTTACCCAGCGGACTCCGTCAGGCCGAAGAAGCAGAGCGAAACCAAGCCGTCTAGACAGATCACTAAATCAGACCTCTGGAAGCGCCAATGCGCCACATGATCTGGTCTCACAAAATGGGACCGCCCTGGGGACAACCAGACAACCGCCACAATCACAGCACGGAAGGTCCTACAGGTGCTACTACACCACCCCTCCCCAAACGGTGCCAGGGATGAATACCACCGTGAGCCCCACCACCTACCCTTCGAAACAAGGGTCCCGAGTTAAGACTGACAACCTCACACTAGAAGGGGTCGCGACTGAACTGGCGCCGAGTGATTTCGTATCGCATAACTAGAGACTTTGGTCGCCCTCATGCAAGAGGAAACAAAAAAGAGATCAAGCCAGAGCCTACAGGCCCGACTTAACTTCGGTCCAGAGGACGAAGTATCTCCACCGTGCCACCAAAAGGAAAGGCGCGAAAAGGATAACCGGTCGACCTCCAGGTATTCGTATAATCAGAAGAAAGTTCGGGTACTCAAACGTCAAACTTGTCAGAACTTGGACCACTCCATGAAAACAATGACTGGCGCATCAGCGTCCGTGATAGGCTGGGCAGTCGCGATGTCCACAGCAGGCTTGGACAAAGGCACTCCCCGAGTGAAAGTCCTCCAAGTTCGGACTCCGAGGACAGTCGGCGCAAGCGCCGCAGAAGAGTAAGCTCGTCCTTAGAAGACTCCTCGGACAACGAGGACGCAGAGATGGGACACTGGAAACCAAGAAACAACATCATGACGAGCAAGACGAAGATATGTCCCGTCCATGGCGTCGCCAAAAGGTCGACGCATTTTACGCCGGCAGTATAGCGATTTCTCAGAGGTAAGAAAAGGCGCATGCCGCTAACGAAAAACTTATGAATGGGACGGTGATTCCTGACGAGCAACAGCTAAAATCTTTCGAATCGGCGGCCACTATTGAAAACTGGCCACAACCCGTGTGGTGCCACATGTTCAATTCCACGTTAGTAGGAAGCGCGCGGAACTGGTTCAGCAAACTACACAAGAAGCCATTGGATGGTATTTGAATAGTTGCGAAGGGGCATTTCCGCTTAATTTTACTCAAGGAAGAATGTGCCAAGAACCATGTCGAGATGCCGGGTGAAACAGCGCCAAGGGGAGTCCACAAGCGCCTACGTAGAGTGTTATAAGGACGAATGCATACACGTCAGGGCGTGCCCCGAAATTCTCAAGATCTCAGGGTTTATGAATGGAATAAATAACCCAGAACTTATCAAAAGGTTGAATGATAGGGTTCCCCAAACCTTCGATGAATTGATGAAACGCACAAGGTCCTTCATTCAAGGAGAAGCCGCCGCCGCGGACAGCAGAAAAGGCTAACTCAACAACAGGTCCACAAACATTCCGAGACAATCCAATGACCCAGGTAGCATTCGCAACAACTGCTATCCCCCCCCCGCGGTCAGAGGGGCGGGCGAGGGAACGACAAGTACACCTCACTGACAATGACCCCAAAGGAGATACTCGCAACAGAAGGTGCAAACTTCCCAAGACTACCACCTATGCGCACTCCAGAAGAGCAACGCATGGGGAACGGATACTGTGAGTATCAAGCAGAAGGGCCATAACTACCAATGAGTGCTCCAACTGCGCCAAGCTAATTGACAAACTATAAAGAAGGCAGATTGGATCACCTGGGGAAGACCATCAGGAAGGCAAGATAAACCAACGAGCGAGGCAAGAAAGACGCAACTTAAAGACAAGGCTGAACACCATCTATATGGTGCAGTCATTCAGCGAAAAAACTAAGCAAAAGGAAGCCAAAAATTTTCGCATGAAGTGGCTTCTCTTTTCCCACTTTAACAGCGGACAACACAGTGTTGGAGCCACTACCATCGAGATAAAGCCACGGGTCACGACAGCCACCGCAAGTACATTGATGGAGGAGCATCTGCAGACTTATGTACAACATGCTTCCAAAGACAGCGCCCATAAGTAAAAATCAGTTAAACCCGGCCATAATGTCGTTGACTGGCTTCACGGAGAAAAGAAAGTGCCCATAGGGGCCAACTATAATTACCGGTTATGGTTGGCAATAACTTTATTCCTCTACGACGTCATCTTTAGTGGCTTACTCAGATGCGGATTGGGCAGGTTGTCCCACTACTCGTCGATCAACCTCTGGTTATTGTGTTTTTCTTGACAACAATCTTCTCTCCTGGTCATCAAAGCGCCAATTTACTCTCTCTCGATCTAGTGTTGAGGCTGAGTATCGAGGTGTTGCTAATGCGGTTGCTGAAACTTGCTGGTTACGTAATCTATTACGTGAACTTCATACACCTCTAGCCACTGCTACACTTATCTATTGTGACAATGTGAGTGCCGTCTATCTCTCTTCTAATCCCGTGCAACATCAACGCACGAAGCATATCGAGATTGACATTTACTTTGTTCGGGATCTTGTTGCTACCGATGCTATACGGGTTCTACACGTCTCGTCACCTTATCAGTATGCGGATATCTTCACCAAAGGTTTACCTACTAGTTTATTTGATGAGTTTTGTACCAGTTTGAGCATTTGTTCATCTCCCGCTCCAACTGCGGGGGGTTGTTAACAGTCTATACGGCCCATGGCCTTCTTTGTATTTGTATGTAACTAGGTTAGGCCCATTATGCATACTATATATGTATCCTATTGTATTCATCTCAATCAATATAAACGAATACACATTCACATTTATAAATAACAAAAGTAATATTTGTTTCAAAAGTACGATATCTTCAAGAATCAAAATGAACTTGATGACAAAAAATTATACATTAAGACGATATTTAACATCACAAAAAAATCAACTTATATCATATATAATATGAATGCATAAAATAAACTTATCAATATATATCATGATTGTTATATATGTGAAAAAAATAAAATATTTTTACAATGAAAGTGTATATTACTACCAACAAGTTTGTAAGTAAAAAAAAGTAATTTTAAAAAATATTTTTTTATAATTATAATTATCATGTATTTTAGAGTTGAAAATATATATTAAATAGTTATTTTTTTTATATATAACATATTTAAGGTTTAGGAAGGAGATATATGCAATTTTAAGTTTAAGTTGGATATATATGCAATTTTTGAGATTTTAGAAGGATATATATGAAATTATAAGTTTGAGTTGGATATATATGCAATTTTGAGCTTTTGGAAGGATATATATGCAATTCCCCCCCCCCCCCTTTTTCAGTACAACATCAAACACTACCATCAAAACATATCCATCAAATCAAAGATTAAAAATGGTTATTAAACTAACATATTGTGTACAACATGATATCATACACGGGTTTGAATATTAAATACGGCTAAATGATTATTAACAGGAATATAAATATCAAATGTAAGCACATATTACTGTGATATGAAAACAAATATACGCGATTGTGCTTATAACCACGGCTAATGTAATTTTTGTTTAAAGTTTATATAAGGATATCTGAAAAAACATTTTGTATAAATGTATATTTTAACTTTATCAACGTTCATCATGTGTTATTAAACTCACATATTGCGTACAACATGATATCACTAGTTAATTTAAACAACATAAACGTCAACATGCATGACACTTAAACAAAGTTAAAATTTTGATCCAACAAAAATCTTTTACAAAATATAAATCGATATTGATACTTCATTAAATTATTTACGTAAAAACTAAAATTTTAAATTTTTTTACGTAAAAACTAAAAGGGTACCATCCATTTTTCAAGCAAATATCTCAATCTTGTTTTTCCTGTTCTTCGTGGTACTCAACAGTCAACCCAATCATCACCATTGATCCCTTATTGTGATTATTACAACTTGTTGCTCTAAATTTTCTACCAAATATCTCAATCTTGTTTTTCATGTACTTTGTGTAAGATAGTGACAAAGAGATTTTGATTTGTATAATTCGAATATATCATGGTTGTTAAGATCCCGATCTCGATCTTAGGATTTTACGATTTTACGATACAGTAAAGCAAAAACGATCAAGATCCACATCATTGATGACTAATAGGAATCAGAGGCTAACTAACACTATCTTTGTAAAAGAGTCGTAATCAATAAAATTAAGTTTTTGCCTTCTAGCTTGCCGTAACACATGCTTACACACAATGGCGATTTCATTCATCAAATATCTCTTCATTTGATCGATCTTCTTTAGCCTGTTTGATTATCATTCATCATATAACGCTCGATTTAAGTGATCTAATCTTGATTAATGCTCTCTTAATTCATAGATCAGATTTGACGTATTTTTTAGGGTTAGGGTTTCGGATTTTTCGATCCTCTAATTCTGATTGAATATCATTCATTTGATTTTTGAGTTTTTAGGGTTGGTTATTCTTGATCGGGTCCTTAATTGTTTTTTATTTGATTCGACATAATCATTAGGTTTTTGGGTGTTCGATTACTGTTCCATTGGTTTCAAGATAATTTCCCTTTTTTCTTATGGCGGCTAGGGCTCGTAGTAACGTCGACCACACACGGTTGATCTCCAAATCTATTTTTGTTACGAATTTCCCGGACAACACTACATCTAAAGATCTATGGGAGGTGTGTAAAGGTTATGGGACTGTTGTTGATGTTTTCATTCCTGATCGCAAATCGAAAGCGGGGAAAAGGTTTGCGTTTGTTCAATTTATTAAGGTTGATAATGTTGATCGAGTTGTGGGTAACCTGTGCACTTTATGGATTGGCCGCATGCATTTACACGCAAATGTTGCTCGGTTTGATCGTCTTCCAATCCACTCCTCTCGGCCAAATATTTCAACTAGACCTGCTGCTGATGGGGCTTCTTCATTTGCTTCGGTTTTGAAAGGTAACCCTAATAATTTTAATCATATAGCCTCGTCTCCTGCCATGGTCTTGGATGATGAATGTGTGGTGGAACGTGACCTTGATAATTTTGTTATGGGGGAAGTCAAGGATTTTTCTTCAATTAATAACTTACGCGTTCTTTTATCGAATGAGGGTTTCCAGCATGTGAGGCTTGCGTATTTGGGTGGCCTATGGGTTATGATTGAGCTGACATCGGTCCAGACCAAAATGAGATTTATGAAACATGTTGGTGTTGCGTCTTGGTTTAGTCAATTATGTAAGGCCCAGCCGGATTTTGTATCTAGGGAGCGGATTGTTTGGATTGATATAGAGGGAGTCCCTCTACACGCCTGGTCGCGACCTACTTTCTCTAAGATTGGGTCCCGTTGGGGTGAGGTGATAGAACTTGAAGATAACAAGGAGGATTGTTTTGCTCGTAAACGTATCTGTATTAAGACGAAACTTGAGGACAATATTCTTGAGAAATTCAAGATTATTGTTCGAGGCAAAATTTTTGTTATAGAGCTAAGGAGTTATGTCGTATGGTCTCCGTCGTTTAAATGATATTAAGGGAAGTTGTGATTATTCTGATGGACGATTCCGTTAACGGTGCTGAAGAGAAAAAGTGGTTCTGACATTGTAAGCAGGATGAATTTGGACGTTGAAAGTGATATTGAAGGTGTGTTTGATATAGTTTTTGATGAATAAGGCATGATTTTTGGCGGCTTATGACATACTCAGAATCTGTCACCAACGAGAAAGAGAATTCTAGCGATTCCATTTAACCTTTACAATCTTCTTGATAAATGTGACAAAGGCGAGGCAAATTCTGGTTTGGACTCAAGTATTCCTTTCCCACCTGGATTTACACCTGAGAGAGAATTCCAACATATTGATGCACAAGAGGTTCAAGGTATGGAAAATTCTTTATCTAAACGTCGCTAGGAAGGTCTCAGTTCTCGCGTTTTGGAGGATGCTCAACCCCTTAATGAACATGTTTCTCCCAGTATCAATTCAAAAAAAAAAGCAGGTGGCTCGATATTGGAGGTTATAGACAATATGATTAAAGTTGGTCAATCTATGGGGTTCACTATGGAAGGATGCATGAATGACATGGAGAAAATTATTGGATCACAAGGAGCTCACGGTGGTTTCCAATGAACTGTTTATCTTTAAACGTTCAAGGCCTAGGATCCAAGGCTAAGAAAGATTGGATTAAGGAGTTAAACAATAAACACAAGGTGAATTTCCTTCCTTTCTGTTCAAGAAAACAGTTTTTGGATTGTTTCTCTGCTATGAATGTTAAAGTGTTATGGGGTAACAATAAGTTTCGAGTTTATTTATTAGTGAAGCATTTAGGAATTCTGGTGGTATTTTATGTAGTATGGGTATCCATGTGTTGTCCGTAAAGTGCATCATGTTGTCCTCGGTCAATTTTGTTGCTTTATATGGGTCATGGGTTCTAATCAGGCGAAGTTTCTTAGGGTTGTGTTCTATATATGCCTCAGTCTATACTAGCAGCGTTTCCTATGGAGCTACATTTCGTCCTTATCAGCAGTTGGGATGGGTCATTGTTGGTTTATGGGTGATTTTTTAATGAAGGTAGTGCATGGAGATCGTTTGGGTTTCGTGTACATTGCGCAAGGTGCTAATGGAATTTAATAGTTTTTATATCAATCGCGGGGCTCGTTGAAATCCAATTAGAAGGGTACTCTTTTACTTGGTCTCTTCAGTCGGCTAAGAAAATGAGTAAATTAGATCGTTTTTTTGTTTCGGATGGTTTACTCTCTTTATTCCCTCATCTCTCGGGTATTTGTCTTGATAGGCACCTCTCGGATCATAGACCAATCTTACTTCGGGAAGTGGTCACTGATTATGGGCCTTCTCCTTTTCGGGTTTACCACTCTTGGTTTAGTTTACAGGGCTTCGATCAAATGGTGTCGGAAACTTGGAATAATATTGAATCTTGTTTGATTATTAATTTAGATGGTTCGATTCAAGAAGAAATTACAAATCCTAAAAAAGGAGATACGTTCATGGGTTAATGATTGCAAAAAGAATCAATCTGGTCGTCTTGTGGATCTCCGTTCCAAGCTGTGTCATATTGACAAAGTTATTGATCAAGGGGGCGTAAATGATGATATTCTTCTGACGCGGTTAGATTTATTAAAAAAATTACATGATATTAAGTCTTCCGACGCTCGTGACTATATGCAAAAGGCTAAGATTCAGTGGGCTATTGAGGGCGATGAAAACTCAAATTTTTTTCATGGAATCATTAATCGTAAATGAGCAAATTTGGCTATTAAAGGTCTTATGGTTGATGGGGAAATATGGTGGATGATCCCTTTTGTAGTGTCAAAGAAAGAACTTTTGTTTGAATTTTGCTAATCGGTTTCGAACACCGGCTGCCACAGATGTAAACTTAACATATGCCTTCCCCTAATCGATTA
The DNA here is from genome assembly GCA_026074375.1 of Tanacetum coccineum. NCBI lineage: Eukaryota > Viridiplantae > Streptophyta > Magnoliopsida > Asterales > Asteraceae > Tanacetum > Tanacetum coccineum. The sequence goes on along the minus strand of BQNB010079649.1, from coordinate 6,985 downwards.
TCTTCTGATCAGTTGGACATGTTGGAGAGTCCGATCTCTAGAGATGAAGTGCGTAATGCTGTGTGGGGCTGTGGAGAGAATAAATCTCCTGGACCAGACGGGTTCACTTTTGAGTTTTTTCGAAAGTTCTGGGACACTTTAAGATCTGGATTTTGTGCTGCTGTGGAATGGTTTTTCGATCATAGTTCATTTTCTAGAGGATGTAACTCCTCTGTCATTGCTCTCATTCCGAAAAAACCCATGATCTAGTTCCGTAACATGGATTACGTCTAATAGCTTGATAGGGTGTTTTATAAGGTTGTCACAAAATGTAGCCACTCGTCTTTTCGTCGATCATCTCTGCGTCTGTATGATCGAATGTTCACGGCGGATTCTTCCTAATAGGCAAATTCTTGATGGCCCATTTATCATAAACGAATAATTACTTTCTTGGTGCAAAGCATTGAAACAACACGCATGGTGTTTATAAAGTTGATTTTGCCAAGTTATGATTCGTAGGGATTTTTTAGAAGATGTGTTTAGAGCTTTTGGTTTCGGTCTAAATGGTGTTCGTGGATTCGGGTTTCTTACACTATGGTATGGCTTCGTCTCCTGTAATGGTTGGTTCCAACATTCGAATTCCAATTTTCCATTGTGGGTTGAAGCAAGGTGATCCTTTGGCCCCATTCTTTTTTATTTAAATATCGGAGTCTTTCATCTATTCGTTATCTAGGGCCATCGAGGCGGGGGGGATTTTAAAGGCATCAAAATTGGTTCGTCTTTTAATATTTCCCATCTTTTTATGCGAATGATGCGGTCTTTATTGGTGTGTGGTCTATTGCTAATCTATCTGGGATACTTCACATTCTATTGTTTTTCTTTTGTTGTCCGGGCCTCTCGAATAATCTTATGAAATAGTCACCTTATTGGAGTCGGGATTCGAAGTGTCGGATGTTAATGTGCAGCTTTATATTTTGGTTGTTCGACTGTGAAACCCCTTTTAAATTACTTAGGGGTGTGGTTTGAGGTAATAGCTCGACAGTTTCAGGGCCTGGGTACGATACGTTTGGTAAACTTTAGGCTAGTCTATCTAATTGGAAACTTTAAAATACTTTATCTGTTGGAGGGAAAGGCTTACTCTTTTAAGTTGGTTCTTCGGGTCGAACCTATTTATAATATGTCTCATCTATAAGGCCCCATAAGTCGGTGTTTCAAAACCAAATGGAGTCCAGTACGTAGAAATTTTTTCAATTAGTGTTCAATGCGACGAGAGGAAAAAAGTGTGGATCAATTGGGGCCAAGGTTCTTGCGGTCAAGAAGTATGGAGGTTTAGGTGTCTCAAGTTTTTATGCTTTAAATAGGGAGCTCCTTTTCAAATGGGTTTGGAGATTCATATCACGGGATAATTCATTGTGGTGTCGTCTCATCACGTCTATGCATGGCTCCTCATTATATAAATTATCTCCGTATCGTTACTCGACTTGGAAATCCATTATTCGGGAGGTGCATATGCTTAAAAGATTGTGGTGTGGACCATGATTTCTCACTGTTTATATTCGTTTGTGGGTAATGGTTGCGCACACAATTTTGGAGATGAAGTTTGATTGGTGACATCAACTCGTGTTATGTTTCCCGAATTTATTGCTTTGGAGATTAATAAAGAATTGTACGGTGGCTGATAACTTATCATTCTGGCTACCTTCGTCTCTTCGTCGTTTGTTAGGGGAGGGGTTGAATCTTTCAATCTAGCTCTTCTTCAAAACGTATATTGAAGGGACATTGTTGTCTAATAAGGTGATAGATGGGTGTGAGATTTAAATGGGAAGGGTGTTTCTTTGGTCAAGATGTTTTCGCATTCTTCTTGATGAATGTTTTTTGCCGAAAGCCCCTATGCTACTCGATGGGCTTAAATATGTTCAATTAAAATAATTGTTTGTGCTTGGAAGGTTTTCCTGGATCGGTTGCCTACTCGATCCAATTTACAACATCGTAGTGTCCTAGTTTCTGATCTTTTATGTCCGCTTTGCTCCTCTGCTCAGGAAGATTCCTAGTACTTGTTCTTCAGTTGCAGATTGGTTACGGATATCGTCAGGCTCGTATGCCGCTGGTGGAATTTATCATGGACGCCCCTTGGTTCATATGTTGATTAAGCTCTAAAGTTAAAGATTTGCTAGAAGGAGTTCTTTATATAACTTGGTGGAGCATATGGATGTTTCGTAATCAGTTGCTATTTTCGTCGAAAGCCCCTCGTAAAGATGTTATTTTTGACGATATTGTTTCGCGCTCTTTCACTTGGTGCCTTTCTAGATGTAATTGTACTTTTAGTTGGGATAGTTGGTTGCAACACCCCTATTTGATCTCTTTGTAATTCTTTTTCTAGCTTCTTGCTAGTTGGTTTTATATAGTTGCCGTTCTAAAAAAAACGATCAAGATCCTACGTAGGATCTTTGAATGCTTAGGATCTTATAGGATCCCGATCTTAACCATAAGATCTTAAGATCTACTTCGATCTGATCTTACTTTTCTCAAACCACAAACTAAAAACCAACAAACTTATGTGTTGTGTTTCGTAGAATTTAAAAAACAACATGTTAATCTTCTTAAACATTTCATAATCATAATTTAAGACACCATTTCTATGATACATTCATATAACTTTATGTTTTTGATACATAATAATTTGTAGATTTGTATAATATTACAAACACTATTAAGACAATGACATTATAGCACGATCTTACGATCCCGATCCGACTTTACGATCTCGATCTTGCAAAGACGAAAACGATCCTGGGTAGGATCCCGATGTTGAAAACCTTGTAATATATAGTTGGAAAGCCATTAATGTGTGTTTTCATTTGCAAAAAAACTGGATTTAGCCTTTGATTTATAGACAAATATTTATGTCAAAATTTAGTAGAAATGTTTAGTGTTCGAACTTCGATATTAGTGTTAAATCATATGTTATATGTCATTCGAATTTCGATACAGCAAAGAAAACAAAAATAAAATAAAATTGACAAAAATATATCAAAATGCTCGCCTATAACTAGTTATAAATCCCGTGCACGCACGGGGTTTTAACTTCTTTTTTTTACTTGAATCAAATTTACTTTAGTATTATTATCCATCTTCTTTTATAAAGACAAATGAAGCAATAATAGTTTGTTTTTTTTCCGAATTAGTTTAAAACCCATGTAATACACTCGTTGTTGAGGTTTTTATTTTTATTGATTTTTTGACCAATATCAATAAAATTTGGTAGTTTTATGTCTTTTTAGTCACTCATCCACACTATTATTTCGTTCTTCTATTCTTATATATACATAGTAAACATTATTATTATCGTATTCCATATAGACTGAATTACACATCTTGTATCTTTAGCACATGCGATTTTAAAAAAATGTAAACATCTCATCAAAATTCAAATTTAACCAATATGTTACATCTCAAACTCTCTCAACATATACACTAATGTACAAAGTTTCTCAAAAATAATCACAGGTAGTTGCGTTTCTTTTACTTTATTATGTCTAAATTTAAATGATGTTACACATATCCAAGCTCTTACATCACCTCATGTCTTGAATTTTCCGGGTCCAACAAATATAAACAACAGCTTTTGGAATAATAAGCTATGAAGAGTGAAGATAAAACAAAACAACACGAAAAAACCTCTCATTTTTTTAAGCGAAATAGTTTTCATAGTCAATGTCATCCTCACCAGACGCAAGGACAGATAAGTGAAAACATAACACATTATTGGGATATTCAATACAACCAGCCCTTAATATAAAAGATACTTGTTACGTAAGGACAATGGCAACTATAGAGCAATGTTTTAATAATCAAAACCTAAAAGTCAAGTCGCTTACACAACACCGTCAACTGTCAGAGATGTTTCTGCAATGTTTGTAGCCACAATAATACGCCTACAATCTTTAGGTGGAGGACTAAACACTCGGATCTGCACAATCATATAAACAATGAGGCATCCATTAGTTATAATGAGAAAGGTAGGAAAGATAATAGCAAACTAAAATTTGAGTGGCAACACAAATGGCGAATAAGTAATACAATGAAGATGACAGCTTGCCTGCATTTCAGGTGGCAAAGAACCATGAAGTGGGAGGACAAACTGCATCCATACACGAGCCAACCTCAAGGCTTTGAATTTTCTCCTCTAATCTCGATACCAACTTCTCTATGTCATCCTAAAAAAATCTCATCAGTTCTTATTATAAATTGTGTAGTACAACAATGGGTATATCAACTATTACAACAAAATGGATATCGTAAGATATGTATTTAGAATTACCTGTCCAGTCATAAATATCAAAATGTCTCCTTGTGGTTCATTAACGTGTATATCTACAACAACGTTTAAAGGCATACGAGTCCAAATTCTAAAAGTAACAAATGAATCAAACAACTACAGTGATTGTGACAAAATTGTAAAATTGGGTGTGTGGCACATACCAATAGCTTTTCTCAATGAAGACTCGATATAACTTTTGGGTTGCTCTGCGCTACATAATATCTCTACAGGAAATAATTTCCCGGGAACATTCAAAATGGGAAACATTTCAAAAAAAAGTTCTGAACACTTTTTTCGCTTCAAGAGTCAGCAAATTTACCAAAACTTTTCAAGTTGGCGGCGCGGAATTTGATTAACCGCTTACAAACAACCACCATCAATATATTCCCTGTAAAATAAGATATCGAAATAAGATTTAGAAAGACAAGGTAATCATTAAAAGTACAACAAAAATCTCACAATTTCATCATCTATATATTTTATGTAAAAATTATGAATAATGCATAACGCCTTAACCGGTTTAGGCTCCTTTCTATAGCTTCATCGCAATATGATTACAGAAATATTGTTTCATCAGGGTCAGAAAGACTTTCCATGAAGTATTACTCCATCAAGTAAGATACCTACCATATATAAGATTAGAATATGTGGTAAGTTGTCGGATAAAAATGTGAGATAATGCAATAACATCAACTATCTTATTCACATGTGTGAGTTTACTTAATACGATCCTCTCATGATGTTCCTTGTCCCTCAATCTAATGGCGATAACCAACTTCATCGCCCAATCTCGGACAAATCAAGCTCTTGTATCTTGTGCAACTCTTCTGCAAATGTCAAAGAACAAGTGAAAACCATGTCATACTCAACCACGTAAAATACACCACATTTTACTTTTTCAGAACAGTAGATGATCGGCATAGCATTTAACCATACTTACCTATTTCCTCTTTTGGTATACTAATGATTAATCTAACTGCTAGTTGAAATCCATTTTGAGGTGAAACTAAGCATGCAATGTTCTTTAAATTAGATGTGAAACTATGCCTAATAACATAAGTCATTCACATATACATAAAAATTGCAGCAAAATTTGACCATAAGTTAAGATAACTTTTAGGAAACCCTAAGAATAACAAACAATATGTGTAAAAAGCATAAGTTAAGATAACTTTTTACTTCATTTGTAAAAAGCATTTCACATTCTATCTATATGTGTAAAAATTATAAGGTGTAAAACAATGTAGAATCTAAACGCGTCTTTTATTAGCTTGTTTCAAATAGGAGTGTGTTTGAACAAATTTCGAATGGTAAACGCGTCTTGTACCAAACAATAAGCGTTATATTCTAAAAGCTAGAAGCTAGAAGCTAGAAGTAAAAGCTAGAAGCTATTAGCGTGTTTCAAATAGGAGTGTGTCTGAACAAATTTCGAAAGGTAAACGCATCTCGTTGCCAAACAATAAGCATTATATTCTATAACTAGAAGCTAGAAGCTAAAACTAAAAGCTAGAAGTTAAACGCGTCTAATTGCTAAACAATAAGCATTATATTCTTCTCAACACTTACTTATAACTAACAATATGAACAACTGCGTAACGGCGATGATTCCGGAGTTAGTGTAACCGTTTCGGAGAAGGATTTGGGAGAGCTGAGTGCTTTTACCGGAGCCTGTCTCGCCGATTATAACAACAACTGGGTTTTCGTTTACTGTTGCTAAGATTTTCTCTTCGAATTGAAGGATTGGCAAGTCAGGTTTCATTTTCAATTTTTTAAATTGTGTTTGGGGGTTTGGGTTTTAAATTTCAGAACCCCCCAAATTGTGTGTGTGTGTGTTGTAGAAATGTAGTACTTCTCAACTTTGACATTAACACCCCTTCAAAAATAAATATTGTATCATTTGTGCTGGTGGACCGTCGACCGGACCTGAAAATCGGAGCGGATGAAACATATTTCGGTTTGGTCCTCAGTCCATGCTTTTGTTACATTCGGTCCTCGGTCCCGTCGGTCCGGTCTTACAAAAAATCCGATGATTATGCCTTGTAGGACCGGACCGACTCGGACCAGATGGTATCATTTCTGTCCTGTCCTCGGACCGTTGTTTTGGACTAATTCGTTCTCGGTTCGGTCCGGTCGTGGCCTGTCCAGTACGGTTTTCGGACTGTGGACCACCCATACTACTGATACTATTTTTTGCGACTAAATTTTGTCTTTTCAAGAAATGAAAAAAAGATAAGAAGATATGATTTTGTTTAGTTTTTTAAAAAGAGAAAATTTGATAGGATAAAAGTATAATAGTCGTCGTTCGCACAAAAAGAATCCAACTAACCATTAGTATTTTTTAGATTAAAAATGAAACACATGTGAAAATATTAATAGGGTCGCACAGTCGGTCAGTCGTACTGATTTATTTTAAAATTTTGATTTTTTTAGCTAGAAAGTGGACTATTGTTTCAATTTCTGGCTATTTAAGAAATTTTCTCTTTTCCTTTTTAAAAATGCTAAAAGTAACCATAAGATGCTACGTATAACACATTAGAATATTCGTTAAATGTTTATACTTTAATATTAAACTAGCCATCAGCTGCATGTGACTAATCTATATCTATATATATATATAATAAAACAAAATCTTTTTGAATCTCTCTCTCACTCTTTTAATGATGTCATTAATTATGTCATCAAATA
>BQNB010079648.1:0-30176 GCA_026074375.1 Tanacetum coccineum | reverse complement strand
GGTATATTATTCCAAAGTCAGGTGGTACTTCTCCCTAAACTCTAGGTTTATATAACAGTTAATCCCTTCATAATCAACCAAACCCGCATAAAGTTCACACAATCGATTATAATCTATCTAGGAGACAATATTGAAACCCAGCTCATCGAGGCTTTACCAACTTATGGCCTAATGGTTATCTGTATACTAGTAGTCTATAATCCACTTAACTATCCAAGGAAATATAATGTTATTTATAATCCTAAGATACCTTATTCTATCATTCACTTAACCAAAAGTAGAAACATGATTTTATTTATAGTCCTATTGATCTAGTTATATAAATAAGTTGTATGTAGTATCTATCTCGGACTCTAGCCTATAGCCTAAATAACGATTAAGTTACAGTGCTTTATTTATAATCCTAGATCTAGTTGAATGATAGATGAAAACATAATCAAGCACATTAACGGGTATGAAGTGATAAACATAATCAACATGCAACGAAAGAGTAAACAATTGATATAAACAAATCAAATCATTAAATTATCATAAACTTTGCTAGTACCTATAGGTTTTAGCCCATAATATCTATAACAATACATAGTATCATATTCAAAATGATTAAAGTAAAGTTCATAAAGAAAACGATACGCTAACCGAACGATTATAGCGGAGTATAATGATTACAAGAGTTTTCCTATGGAATGAATGCACTTGTAGGACCTTCTTGTCTTCTAAAATCGTCTGAGAATCGTACTTGGTGGTTTTTGCTCCCTGAAAATCGAATGCTAGGTTTTCTATTTATAGGTTCGCAAATCTGGTCGATACGGCGTATTGGTGAGGTTTGATACGGCGTATCGAGGGCATTTAGGGTGGGCTCCACGATTATTATATTCTAGAATAATCCTTAACCACCTCCCAATATGGCACATTGATGCATCTGGATACGGCGTATTGGGGTCTTCCCGTCATGGATGTCTTGTGAAGTGAGGGCTGGAATACGCCGTATTTGCATAGGTGAATACGGCGTATCGAGAGTAAAACATGATTGTTCTAAAAGTTGACCAAGGTTTCATATACGGCGTATCTACTGATGTGGATACAACGTATTCTTCAAAGTCAGGCATTGGTCTTGAATTCGTCTAAGTCATGGGATACGGTGTATCTATGTAGAATGATACGATGTATTGATGTCAGATTCAGTAGATTTTCTTGAACTTCTTTATTTATGCTCCAAAACACGTTCTTTTCTCTAACTTTCACCAATTGCTCGATAATAACTAAGATTCATAGAGATAAGAAATTAAGTATCAAATCTTATATAAAAACTATATAAAACGAGCAATATAGACGGGATAAATAATGCTAATAGTTAGACGTTATTTGATGTCATCACCATCAAACGAGAGCATTCATATAACCATAATCCGTTTATACGTCTTCTCTAATCACGTAACGGGTTTACTCCCTTATTGGTCAAACTAAGTCAAAGGTCACTTTGCGTAAATGCACCATTTCCTGTTATGTAAAGTGCTTCACTTAATATGCAAAGCACTTAGCTTGTTTGCATCAAGATGGTTAGTGATTATGCTAATAGTTGGTTAATCATGGATTAATTCATATTGACTATTTGAGTTTGTATATTTGGAAGTTAATGTCCTTTGTACATTTTTATCACTTCTCAACATTAAATGTTTTAAAAACTCCCACACCAAACATTCCTCCAATCATATCTATGATTTACTCCACATTCCTACATAATCACATTTATTCCACGTTCCCTTTTACACAATCCATAAACATTCCCTTAAACTCTCACAAACATTCCCTAATCATTATTATCTCATTAGTTCTAGACAATATATCGTTTACACATTTCAACACATTGTCACTTCTTCTTCACTTTGATAACGAACCACTTCAAAATTCTTCCATAACACACGTCTTCCTATCAAAAGCTTGAATTTGAATTATGTCAACTCTCCTTTCTTACACACATTACCAACTTTAAACTCCACCCTCTCATAATCCTCAACATCCATATTCAAACATTCATTGTTTATTCAAGGTTATCCCCCTTATGCCAACATAGGCTCCTATATGTCACATCTCACTCACTTTACAACTCACATCCAACTCACACACTTAATTACTCACTCACTTATTCACTCACACAACTCATAATTTGAATTTGGATTTCAATTTTCTCCCTCACAACATCTACACTCTCTCTCTCTCTCTATGTTTAACATATTCTTTGGAATATTAATTTATGCTAACTCATGTCAACTCACACCTATCCTTAACTTAACCATGGTTCGATTATAACCTAGCTTCTCACACATTCAAACCTCTCACGCAACATTTAAATTTGAATTTCAAATGTTCTCTCTCTCACAATGCTAACTATAATACCTAACTCTACATTTAACCTCATTCACTTTAATGTGAATTTTTAATTTCAAATATGAGAGGCAATCTATTATACAATACTTATGGAATACCCAAAGATAAACCCTTTATCCATTGGTTGTTCTCTTACTCTTTGAAAATGGACAAACATCCCTAAACTTTTTTAAAACACTTTATAAATGTTTTTATCAAATGGCTATTTAAGTTGGTTGACCTTATAACACCTTGAGTGTTATGATGAACTTGAAATGGTAAAAGTGTGAAGTACATTTGGAGGTTTAGCAAGAACGGGTATTTAAAATGTCAAAACCCAAATAGACGGCCTGGCACACTGGACGCGCAATGGCACGTGGGCAGCGCGCCACTCTCAAATTGTATTTTCCCAATTTTGGGTTTTGGCCTATAAATACCTCCTCTTAGCTAGTGTATTCCTCACCTCTTGCCATTCATTCTTGCATCTCCTTTCTACTCTCTATCCCTGTAAGTCTAATACACATCTTGTGTTCTAATCTTCTCTTCTATCTTCTTTGAAATAACACATCATTCTATAAGAGAGCCACACAAGTGTTTAATCCATAGTTATGTGTTATGTAGAGTGTCTTCGTCTATCCTTTCTATTAGAATTGAGTCTCTAGGATATGTTAGGACTTGATTCTTAAAACAAAGTATCATTCCATTAGGTTGTAAGTGAGTCTTGTACCTTTATGGTCAAGCCTAGATCTGGTGTTGATCTAGTGGGGTTTGTGATACTTTTAACAGGGGAAGTTTTACATGTTAAGTCGAATCACAGATTTTTGTGAGTTGTATCCAAAGACGGAATACTATTGGGAGTAGCCTTCTTAGTGAGCGCCGATCTTAGTGCATAACGGTGGAGTGAAGTTGTAACGGTTTATAGTCTAGCATAAGGATTATACTAGAGTAATAGTATCCCTATCATGGATTTGAAAATTAACATACGTATGGTATAAACCATCATCCCAGACCAATCTATATCGTGGTCTCTCTCTCTCTCACTCTCTCACTCTCTCTCTCTCTCTCTCTCTCTCTCTCTCTCTCTCTCTCTCTCTCTCTCTCTCTCTCTCTCTCTCTCTATCTATCTATCTATCTATCTATCTATCTCTCTCTCTCTCTCTCTCTCTCTCTCTCTCTCTCTCTCTCTCTCTCTCTCTCTCTCTCTCTCTCTTCTCTCTCTACTTATTGCTTGTGTGGTTAAGTAGATTGTTCACCACTCGGTCTCTTTGTGACTTGAAGTTTAATAAACTTTGAAGTAGTTGAAAAGACCGTATTCACCCGCATTACGGTTCTACAATTGGTATCAGAATGGTTTACTCAATTTAAGATGAAAAAATATTTTTCAAAAAATTCGAAATCCTAACTCAGATTTTTGTAAAAGTTGAGTAAGATCCATGGATCGAGAGAACTATGTCGAGGGGTGTTCTATGCAAAGACCACCTTCGCTAGAACCCCATGGGTTTTGTTTTGGAAAACCCGCTTTGAGACTTATGTTAAGTCCAATGATATTGACTTGTGGCAAGTAATTCAAAATGTGATTTGTTTTCGGGTGGAGGATCCAAAAACAAATATGATGAATGAAACACCATTTTTGTTATTAAAAGATGATGAGAAAAAAGAAACTTGGCAAAAATACTGAAGCAAGGATGAATCTATACAACGCCTTACTGCGTTAAGAGTGTGAACGTGTGTTTATGTATAAAAACGCTAAGGAGACATGGCATACATCAATCATTACTCATCAAGGTAACTCACAAGTCAAGGATTACAAGATTGACCTTCTCATCTAATAATATGAGAAGTTCTCAATCTCTAGTGAAGAAACTATTGATAGTCGTCGCTTCACACGGTTCAACGTTATTGTTACTAGTCTAAAATCTTTAGATCAAGACTATTCTAAAAAGAACCATGTGAGGAAGATTCTTCGTGCACACCCATTGAAATGGAGAGCCAAGGTTACAGCCATTGAAGAAGCATAAATATTTGGCCACACTTCCTCTTGACGAGTTAATCAGCAACCTTAAAGTCTATGAAATGGTCTTAGAAAATAATGGTGTAGTTTCTAAGAACACTAAAGAAAAGGTTAAGTCGTTGGCTCTTCAAGCAAAAGTCATTGGGGAGGAAGCTAGTGATGATAGTGATAGTTAAGGAGGAAGTGATGAAGATAAAGATGAAGAATTTAATTTGATGGCGAGGAACTTTAGAGAGTTCTTCTGCAAGGGTAATCGATTCGGGCCTGAAAATCAATTTGGTAATGGTGGTAATAGATTCAAAAAAGGTCGTAGTATGGGAATAAAGGCGTCGGAAGCTCAAGACAAAAGCGTGGTTATTATAATTGTGGGGAAGAAGGTCACTTTTTGGTGAGTGTCCTAAGCCCAAGGAGAACAAGGAATTCATCAGCGAAGCATGAAGTGATAGTGAAGACGACGATGAACCAAAAAAGGATGCAACATGTCTCATGGTGATCGACTCTCAAGAGGTGCATCCTAAATCTTCTATTTCTAATAATGATTTGGATATACATCAGCTGCAAAAAGAGAATGAGGAACTTGTTGAGTTTAATAAAGATTTTATGAAAAAAACTGAGAAACTTTAAAAAGAAAAATGCTCTCTTGAAAGTGAACATTCAAAACTGTCTAATAGAATCAATGAACTTGAGCATGAAGTAAGGAAACTTACAAAAGCTAAAGAGGTGGTTGAACCTTATCAAAGGTGTGAAGTGCTCACATAAGAGGTTGACTCATTAAAGTGTAATGTTTCTAAGCTTCAAGATGAAGCATTGAGTTTTTCAAAATTCAAGAAGAGTAGTTGTGTTTTGGATGACATGATAAGTCGTCAAAAATTGTCCCAAGATAAGAAAGGTCTTGGATTTTCAAATAATGAGAAAAAGACTTCCTTAAGTCTAAACAAATCAATAACGTTTGTAAAAGAGGGACATAACAAAAAACCAAAAAGATCAAATTTTGACGCGCTGGGTGACGCGCAAGCGTGCCAGAAGTCTAATAAAAATGGTGATTCGTTAAATGCCTTTGTTAAACCCATTGCTCCTCAAACTTGTTTTGCAAGTATTCGACGTACCCAAACACCCATTACAAGAGTCGAAACCACAAAACAAGGATATCATCCAATTTCAAGTAATGGGATCGGATACACTCAAACTCGAGTTGACCATTGACCTTTACTACCCATACCTAATATGAGACCATCAACCTAATATAACAGAAGACCTTCCTTTCAAAACAATCAATGAAGAAATTTTTATAATAAACAAAGGTCTTTAACTCATCAACATAACACTTACCAATGGAGAGATAACTCCAATCCAAATCAAGGATACTTAAGACCAAAAACACCTCAAAGCGTTGGACCAAACTTTCAAAACAACCATTGGTTTATGTTCTCGAGGTATGGTCTACATAAACTATGTTCATTCCTTCAAGACCAAAGAATGGTTGACTTGTGCACATTATTTGCTAACCAAAACAGACCCAAGTACCAATGGATACCAAGACCTTGAATTTTTAAATGCTTGTAGGTTTGCCTCAGATGTGATCTATGATCGGACGATTAGATTATGGATAGTGGTTGCACTAAGCACAAGACTGAGAATAGAAGATTGTTTACTACATACAAGGAGTATGATGGTGGACACGTCGTATTTGAGAGCAACCTAAAGGGAAAGGTCATCGGTGGAGGTAATGTATCTCATGACTCCATTACAATTACCAATGTTGAGCATGTTAGTAGTTTTGCTTTTAACTTGATTAACGTAGGTCAATTATGTGATGATGATTGTGATGTTAGGTTTACTAAAGTAGATTGTACCATTAGTAAAAATGGTAATATGCTAGCTAAAGGTCATAGGATAAATGGTCTATATACATGAAAATTAGAGATAATGCCAAACAACAAAATTGCCTTGCATCTATGGTAGATAACTCAATGCTTTGGCATAGGAGGTTAGGTCACACCAATATGAGGATAGTCCAAAACTTAGCTTCCTAAAGAGCTAGTAAGGAACTTAACAAAGTTAAGTTTTGATAGGCATTTTTATGATACGTGTGGTCTAGGGAGTCAAGGTCATGCAAACAATAGGACTGGGAATGAAGTGTCAACTACCATGGTTTTAGAGAAATTACACTTAGATTTGTTTGGTCCATCACTAATTCTAAGTTAAGGAGGCAACTTCTACACTTTGATGATCGCTTATGATCACTCTAATTACACTTGCGTTGTGTTTTTAGAGTCTAAGGGTGACGTATTCGGAATGTTTAAAAATTTAAGCAAAAAGCTTGAAAACCTACATGATTGTTCTATTGTTTCAATTGAAACCAACCATAGTAGTGAATTTGATAAATTGCATTGGAAGCTTTTGTGAACAACATGGAAGGTCTTATAACTTGATGAGCCCATCCACTTCTTAATCGAGTGAGATTGTTGAAAGGACACATCGCAAGTTAAGAAAGATAAGTCGTGCCATGTTAGACGAGCAATCCATTCCACAAAAGTTTTGGTGTCATGCTTTATATATGGCTACTTATATCTTTAATAGGGTCCATATTAGAAAATTCATTAATAAAACACCCTACAAAATACTTAGAAATAGGAAGCCATCATTAGAATACTTTAGGGTCTTTGGTTGTAAAGTATTTATACTTAGCACCAAGGAATACATAACCAAGTTCGACCCAAAGTCGTATGAAGGTGTGTTCTAAGGATACTCTCAAAATAATAAAGCATACATAGTGCTTAACAAGGAAACAATAAGGATTGAGGAATCTCTTAACATAACCTTTGATGAGAGCTTGCCCGAGCCTAAATCATCTTCTTTGGTAGAAGATGATGGGATCAACATAGATATAGTTCAAGATCATAATAGGTCGTCATCATTACCAGTTAATGTTTTAGATGAAGGTTGTCCTAAGAGTGTCAAAGAAGCTAGAGGCAACCCTATAGAACAAGTCATATGTGATTTTAATGAGAGGATACTTAGATCTAAAACAAAACAACCTTAGGATTTTCACATGACATTTTCCAAAGTCCAAATTGCATTTGTTTTGAAAAGATTGTTCATGGCTGACATGCATCATAGGATATGGATTTGAGAAAGGTCTAGAATTTGTTTGCATGATCTTTATAAGTGCTCTTAGAGCTTGTGTGCTATGTGCTAGGACTTATGCGAAAGGCATGGAATTAGTGCAAAATTATTGTATTATGTGTGAAAGACATGGAAGTTAAGCAACATTATTGTTTTAACGAGATGAATGATAGGTGTTAATACATTATTCAAACTATGATTGACATTATCTAGGATTCTACATGTCAAACCTATGTGCTATGAACCAAACATTTGATCTACATCTTGTTAATATTGAGGTAATCATCGCCTCACATATTTAAATATGTGAAATCGACTTACTCGCAACATTACATAGAAAAATTCATTGACAAAATCACTTTGGATTGCAACTCACCCTTGTGATGAAAATGTTGTACCTGTGTCAACTTGTTCATTTTATGTGTTGATTGCATGATATGTGTATTAAGATAGAAAAGAAAAGAAAAGAACACTTTATGCAAGCATACAAACTTATTGCCAAGCTGAGGAGAATTCTTTTAATTGAATTTGGTATGGTATTGCATAAGCATACTAAAAAACACAAAGAATAAACATGATAATATGGAACTCTCATCCAAGATTCTATGTATTTGACTTACCATACACTTTGGTAGATCAAAATTATCAATCTTGACACAACAAATTAAACCATAGCTCGGATATATTGTGCATTGCAAAATTTTACGATTATATAATGGATTATGTAATCTTGTATGTGTAAATCATCCAATAAGAATTTAATACACAATAAGGTAGGTTTGATAATTTGGACAACTCATCCGAGATCCCAATTATTTTCCTTGCATCGCAATAGGAAAGTAAAGTTATCACTTCTGAAAATCCAAAATGATGATCAAGTGTTTATACACAACCAACTACAATTGGAAGTATCATGTATGAATTGAAAAATTATGGTGCATGCATGCATAATTGTAGGAACTAGTTTTTGTAACTTGATCATCCAATCCTAACTAATACACAACTAAAACACTTAAGTCACTTAAGAATAATTCTCTTCCCAACACCATCAATTCAAGGAATCAAGGTACATTATGTCAATCCTTTATTTCACTTGTTCTTGGTTCCTTAAACACTCATAAAATCATACCTAAAACCTTAATCCTTAACTATATAAGACAACAACCATAGAATCACAAAACACACAAAACAAACATACCAAAAATTTCGGCTAAGATAGTTCAAAACAAGAAATATAAGTGACTTTGAGGGCTCATCACACCATAATAACACAGGTAGAAGGGTGATGATTTGGAGGAAGAAGAAATACTAATCGGAATGTATATAGTGATGGAAACATTTAAATTTGCAAGTCATTTTTGAAGTTATGCTTGGTGGAGGATCCAATATGGGAAAAGATAAATACCAAGCTTGTAGAACATTCCCTTGATTTTCACGTGGATGAATGTGTATGTTGTCAAATACAACACATGATGGAAGAAAATGTGTATGCTCTCTGAAAGGAGATGGGATAGATACACATGTCCACAACGATCTTAAGGTTTTAACCACGATCGTTAAGGATATTGCTACGGTCTTCTTCAAGATAATAATGAAGAATGATCTGGAGTAGACGAAAAACCTAGACAATATACCATTTACACCTTTCAACACATTGTCACTTCTTCCTTAATTTGATAATGATTCACTTCACCATTCTTCCATAACACACTTCTTCCTCTCAAAAGCTTGAATATGAATTGTGTCAACTCACATTTCTTTCACACATTACTAACTTTACACTCCACCCTCTCACAACCCTTAACATCTATATTCAAACAATCATTGTTTATTCAAGTTTGTCCCCTTTATGCCAATATAGACTCCTATTGTCACATCTTACTCACTTTACAACTCACCTCCAACTCAGTCACTCACTCACACAACTTATAATTTTAATTTGAATTTCAAATTTTCTCCCTCACAACATCCACACTTTCTCTCCAAGTATAGCATATTCCTTGGAATATTCTTTTATGCTAACTCACACCTATCCTTAACTCAACCATAGTTTGATTCTAACCTAGCTTCTCACACACTTAACCCTCTCATACAACATTTGAATTTTAGATCGTGTTAGTACAAATATTACTATATTTAATCTATATGATCTATTTATGTTTTGGTGATGACAAACATGTGACTTGTAGTACGTAACGTAAAGTGAGCAAGTTACTCGTTTACACAAATCATCAATGCATACATGCATCAACATCTCTCGACGTCTCAAGTATGCATCTAGACGGACATTGGTTTACACCCGATGTAAATCACATAAGGTATGTACAAACAAGCATTAAACTTGAAGGTTGATCAAAGAAATAAGTTTTTGTCTTAAACTTTACATTTTTATAAATGTAACAAAATAATTTTTTCAAAAATTAATTAGACAAATTATTTTTGAATTACAAATAAATGTTTTATGTGATAATTATTTCAAAATTCAAAATATGGTCCTTTTCCCCCCAAAACAGGTTAGATCTTCACCAGATAATTATTTCACCACAAAAATACAAAAACAAGAGCATCTGTCGGGGGGCCCAGTAAATACCGACGGTCCCCCATCGGCCCCCTAATATATCTGGGGGCCGCCACTTTCAGACAGGCAGTTTTTAACTCCTATAAATAGTGGGTCACTTCCAACTATTTTTATAACCCTTTTGCACGAATTTCTTTCAGTTCTTTCTCTCTCTAGATCTCACTAAATCTCCCTAAAACTTTGATCATTCAACTTGGTTAATTTTGTTTAAATGTGATCCAATCGTCTATCCTTTTCTCTTTTCCTCAAGTGCAAGAGAAGAACTTTTGTCATTGTCAAGATACGAAGTTATGTAGTCTAGTGAGTCCATTTGTAACATTTGTTACATATAGATCTATTCCTTGTCTTCCAATCTTTAGTATTGTGTAGATCTGAATGGTGTATAAATTCGAAAGGGTTGATAGTGTGTCGGTTAGTATATTAGTCCTCAAAATACAAGTATGGGTGGTAGATTAGTTCTAGCTAAGATTAAGACTCGACATTTAGCTTAGTGTCAGAAAATAATGTAAGCGACATGGTTTATGTGTTTAGGCTATAAAACACAAGGTTTGTTATGTTGGGCCATAAAACATAACGGGTTTGGTTTGTATCCTATAGATGCAACTCAAACATCTGAGCTTGTGTCGGAAAAATATGTAAGCAACTTGTAGTGTTTCTCGCAGAGAAGAAGCCTGTTGAGTAGTGAAGTAACTCTCGAGTTGGGTACTCGAGGAGTGGAGTAGGGCGAAGAGGAGCTTCATGGCCGAACCACTATAAATCATCGTGTCCACTTTGCATTTCCTTTTACTTATCTCTTTATGCTTATATTTGCATTTACCGCTTTTTATATATGCACGATATAGATGATTGTGTGACTAGTAGTTTATATTATTGTGATTATATTTGTGTCATGAATATTGTGTTTATGGTTATGTCATTGAACATGCTTTATTACCATATGTATAGTTATTGTAGAACTAGTATTAACACTCTTCATATTGTGTCACCATTGATCGGGTATTTGATACAAAAGATTTAATGTTTTTAAGTGGAAACATATTCACCCCCCCCCCTCTTTTTACGGTTTCCACAATTGGTATCAGAAGCCACGTCGCTCTAGTTTTCAAAACAAATGGTTTTTAAAATAGAGTACGATCCATGTATCAAATTACCCATGAAGGGGGATTAATTATGTAAAGTGTTTTGTTGCTTGATTCGTACTAATTTTGTTGTTAAATATACCTTGTATACTAGCTTGAATGAAAATATTCTCAAAAAGCTTGGAAGTCTCAATATATGTCTTTCTAAGTCCTAAGATTAGAAATGATGTCTAAAACACAAAATTTATGTGCGGGGACAACTTTTTAAAGTCATATGTTCTACATTTAAGTCACTAAATGATTTTGTACACAAAACATGTTTTGGGTCACTGGTGGCGGTCCCCTAAATGTTAGGGCGGCCCCCAAATATATTGGGGGGCATCACTTTATGAGGGGTCGTATGCGTTCAGAGAATTTGGCAACCTCGAGAAATCTTATAAAATCAACGTAAGGTCCGTTAAAAGTTGTGTCCACCTGCCATTTTAATGATACTGATTCTAATTTTACCTTTAAAATCTTTCTCAAAGTCATTATTCCAAAATTAAGTCAGTCAAGAATAGAAATGCAAAATACTAAATAGATGCGTCAAAGCGTTTATGTTTCGTTTTGATGAAAAACTTGTAGTTTACCCTTTCTTTCAAGTCAAGCATTTCTAGTCAATGTATCTTTGAAAAACGATATATTTATCTTTTCAAAACATTGATCTTGATTAATTTTTTAAATAGGGAGGAAACTATTTTTTTATAAATAAAATCAAGCTAAGTATACATCGTTGTATCTAATACACGAAACAATGACGAATATCCTTATGTGTATACTAGATGATTATATGTGTTTACTTATGTTATAACTTTGTTAATAGATATTAATAAGTAATCATTACTATTTGTAATTTAGCTAATTATACATCTTAACACGTGTGCCATGTATGCTATTTGTATGTTACTAGTTTTTCGGATTATGCCTAATAGGAAATTACGCTAGATTTCTTGCTTTAAGTTACAAAATTATTTGTGCATTGAATATAGGCATAGATCGCTATATTTACAAGTGTTACATAAACATCTTGTAAATCATTTTGAGTGTAGTAACCCATTTAGGAATGAGATTTAAATAGTTTGTCAAGTGTGTGAAAAAATAATATCCTAAGATCATATGTTAAAACCCGTTACTAAAATATTTCTAACACATTAACTCTCTTCCAACAAGATGTTTAATCTTTTCATCATTGTTCATTGTTTGACTTTGGGTTGGTTAAACAAAAGAAAAGATCGTATTAATACATTAGTAATTAAGTAAAAGAAAATATATTTTTAAACTTTGCTTGTGCTTGCATTGTTCTAACACACACATAATTATATTATTTTTATAAACATATAGTATTTTACAAAAGATGTGTGTTGTATAAAAATGGATAGGAAAAATTATTTATATATTGATAAAATGTCAAAAACTATGCATGCTATAAATATCAACAAATAGTTTTTTGCACAAGCAAAATATATGACAATATTGAAGTAAGAAATTAACTTGTCATTATTCATCAATCTCACCTTACAACTAGTCTTAGGATTAATGGAACACACCATGAAAATCTTTATTTGCTTTCTTTTAAAAAGAGTGTTCGTGAGGGTCAAGAAAGATTTCGAATATATATCAATTCATTATTCAAATTATGATTGATATTATTATTGAATCTAATTGACATGTTTTCTAGTATGGACAAGAAATCTGATTCTTATTTGTCAAGATTTAAGATTATATCAAAATGTAATAAGAGATATTATCTTAAACCTACATACTCAATCACACTCGATTGATATGAAAATAACGACATCCTTTTCTAAGACGATAAGAATATGCATCGGATCATAACTCACACTTGTGTAAATGATGTCATATTGAGTCTACTTGTCCAATAGTTGTGTTCCAAAGATTTGGCAAATATATGCATAAAATACACAATGAAGTAGGATCGACGACTTGAATGTTTTGTCCAAAATATTCAAGTAATTTACCTTGCAATGCAATTGGTAAAGGCGTTTTCTCCGAAAAGCCAAACATAAGAAAATGCACAACATATGTAACTTTGCTCAAACAATTCAAAAGCACAACTTAAAACTCAAAATATCTTTTCATCAAACCTCTCTCTTACTTTACCAAATAAGCATAATATTTCTTCTTCATCAAATGAGAACCCTTTAACCATCTAAGGATAGGATTAGAAAGAGTTGAACTTATTCCACAAACCATTATCATACTTTCTTTCAATAAGTGATCGTAAGGGGATTTTGAATATGAAGATGATTATTATTCAAACGATAATCAATCTCATTATTCAATCTACTTACAAAATTAGACTATGAACATGAAATCGAGACTAGGATTTATCTAGATCATGAAAATATCAATAAAATGGCCATAGATATTTTTATGTGTCTACATGTTTAACCATCGTTGATTATTACATGAAATCACGAAGTCGATTACAAGACAACAAGATTAGTCATCGAATTGCAATTCATAATTGCAGTGAAAATGTTTCATTGAGCCTAGAGTGTTCAAATGTTGTGTTATTAGCTATGGTCAAATTATACATGCTAAACTTAACACACTCTAAGTAGGATTGACGACTTATGAAATTCCATCAGGAAACTCATAAGTACTCCAACTTGATAAGCAAGTCTTGGATGTCATTTCCGAAAACTCAAACTAAGAACCCTTATAACTTATAAAAGCTTCTCCTAATAACCTAATTTCAACACCATCCCCTAAATAGATGGAAAATGATCCTTGTCCAAAATTGGCACCTCCACGGATCGATGGATCCTTCTTCTTAGATTCATATTTGGTTTAGGTAAATCCGCCCTATGGCAATAGATTTAAAACATCTTCCTCTTGTAAAACTCTTGCTTGAAAGTCCAACATACATGTGACTAACCTTTAGTAAATCATCATTATTTATACAAAGAAACATTTACAAGATCTATTGAGGTAAATAACCTTAATTGGATTTCTTTTATAAAATACATGCAAAGGTGCATTCTTTAAACACTCTCATTATAGAGCATTACACATTGTTACTCTTAAGCATACTCCTAGGTCCTAGATGACTCATTCTCTCTTATACCTACAACAACTTGCTTGCTCTCTCATTTAACCTTAGAATTCCAAACATCTTGGTTAGGATTATGCGAACCGGAATTAAATTACGTTAGTTGAGTCAAGTTAGGCCCTCTATGAAAATATAATAGAAATTTTATCTTTGCTACACTTCATTAGGCAAATATAGAAATTCTATTTTGTCCAACATGAGAATGACTACTGGAGAATCTATTACACTAGAAATTCAATTTGACATAACGGTTGAATTGCTTCCAAGAGTGAAGTTGGGTTCGTGGTATAACTTGTAAAAATGTCCGTGTTTAGCCTGAATTGAGCATCACTAGTGATAGTCTCATATTCATTTTGTGGAATCATAGAGGGGAGTGAATACGTTTCCATTAATAAATTAAAAATTTTGTATCAAACAATCAATCAAGTTTATACTATAAGAACTTACTAAAGAATATCAAACAAAGCATATCATCACAACACAATATATAACACAAACATAGATGCAATGCATACATGAATATAAAGCGATAAAGGCAAATATAAATGTAAAGCGATAAGTAAAAGAAAGCGCAAACCGGACACGATGATTTATAGTGGTTCAGCTATGAAGCTCCTCTTTGCCCGAATCCACTCCCCGAGTACCCAACTCGAGAGTTACTTCACTAGATCAACAAGCTCTTTTAAGGCGAAGAAAATCATACAACATCGCTTACACTTTATCCGATACTAAGCTAAATACAGAGTCCTACTTCGAGGTAGAACCAACCTAACGTCGCTTACACTTTATCCGGTACTAAGCTAAATACCGAGTCCTTCTTCGGGTACAACCAAACCCGTTATGTTTTATGGCCCAACATAACAAACCTTGTATTTTATAGCCTAAACACATAAACCACCTAACATCTAGTTTGTTGTATAATGATTGATACATAAATGTGTATAATGATGATCCAAGACATAATTGTTAATTGGATGTAAAAGCCTAATCTAAAACATCAAGATCACTAAGCATGTTGTTGTTGATGAAGATGACAAGTCTCTTGGCTTGTTGTGATGGATCTTCATATATGTAGGTATGTGGTGGATGATGATGGCAAGATCTTTAAGCTTGCTTGAATGGAGGATCATGTAGAATCATGCTTGCAACAAATGAAAGTTAGAAGCATAATGATCAAGGTTTATTGGGGTTTTGATGATATGATTAATTATGTTTTTACATTATAAAAACTTGTATATAATGATCCTAAATGTGTGTAATAATATGGAAGAAAGGTTTTGAAAAGCTTGGGTGAAAAACTAAGCAAATGGGTAGTATTTATAGAAAACCCAAAACTTGGCGGTCAAGGTGCCACGGATCCAGGGATGGTGGATCCGTCTGCCTTTTAGGTGGATATGTGGGTCGCACAGTCCAATTTCAAATTTGTTAGAAATCTTTTTAAATCTTTTGCTTAGATACTTAATGTACTTATAAAATCTGATTAGATTTTGTTCTAGAAGGAAAATCAAGCTTAACATTAAAATGGTAAGATTTGTTAGATATGAAAAGATCTTGTAAGATTTGTTTCCAAAAATGGTTAAACAAGAATAATTAGTTTTGTCTTTATTCCCTAATTATTTTGTCCTATTATCTAATATGGATAGACATGTTTTGATCTTCCAAGATTGTTTACTAATATGGAAGATTGCTTTTAGAAGAAAGATCTTATTCTAGTTAGTTAAGTAATTAAGTTTTGTCCTATTCTCTAATGTGAATGGGTTAATCATAATGCAACTTAACAAACATATTCATACCTTTTGTTGAAGCATGAGTAGACTTGAGACGTCGAGAGGTATTGATAAATGTATGCATTGATGAGTTGTAATCACGTGTAACTTGCACATTTTACGTTATGTATTACAAGTTACTTGTTTGTCATTATTAAAACCAAAGGACTTGTTTAGTTTAAATATCGTAATATTTGCACTAACAATCTCCCCCTTTTTGATGATGACAAATATGTAAACTTGTAACATAGTAAAATTTAAAAGTTACTCGTTTACACTTCCTTCTCCCCCTTTTGTCGAAACAAAAAGGTGTATGCTCCAATCCTTTGATCCTTCTCCGTTAACACTCTTCCATCCCTATTGCCAAAAAGGGCGTGTCCTTGGAGTTAAACTTTGTTTCTCCCCAGAAAGGCGAGCTTGCATCATCCCTAGTGAAGTTATACTTCAATCTTCATCTTCTTGAGCTATCTACATTGATTCCCTTGAGCTCCCCCTAGCTCATTGCACTCCTATGATTATTGACCTTGGTTGCTAACGTATCCATGGATCAAATTTCTTACAAGACTTATCCTACATCAAGTGGTTAGTTTTGTGCAACATAATATATATATATATATATATATATATATATATAATAAATATATATATAAAATATATATAATAAATATAATATATATTTAAATATATATGAATTATAAAGTAAATATATATAGTAAATAGAAAGAAGATATATGATAAATGCATGTATGCTTCTTCTTGACGAGTGCTCCCCCTTATTCGAGGCATCAAGGTATTATCGAAAAACTACAAAAAAATATTAGTGCAAAACTAGATACTCCGTTGGACGAGTATGTACAACTAAATGTATACAAGATGCACTCTCTAAGTGCTTGTCGGAAGCTCCCCCTTGTTTGGGACACCAAGGAATTGAGTTATGGAAGTATAATTAGAACAAAAGTTATTAGACAAGCTGCACATATACATAATAAACGATGATAGTTTATGTATGTAACAAAAGTAGATACAAACAATAGTATTTTGATCCAAAGGTTTAAGATAATGTTTTAGTGAGCCAAGTAGCATACCTAATAGATAAAGTGCTAATGGGTTTAAAAATCAAGAAATTCGGTGATTTTGGCGTCCTGCTAGGACAGCTCTACCAAAATCACTGACGTATCCACCATTTTGGATCCGTCGATCCTAGACACCCTCACAAAATTAGAGTAGAACCTAGTTTTTTTAGCCATAACCTAAAAGCACTTAAATTAAACACTTAATCATGAACATACAATAAGGGTTCCAAAAAGAATAACATACCAAGTCACAAAGATGTTAAGTCATCATGATAGCATGTGTCAAAAATAATAATCCTCACATAGTAAGATAGCAATTATTAATTATGATATCAAAAGTACATATAGTAAAAATACATATAGTAACAGAAATCATAAAAGAGATCATGATAGCAAAAATACATATAGTAATATACTATCGGGGAACATGATATGCATGTATTAGGTATGAGTACTCTAAAGTATGACACTTTCAAGAAATGTTGGAAACTAGACACATGCAATTCTATTTTAAAAAAAATAAAAAAAACTAGATAAAAAGAACCAAGACACATGCTCGATGACTAAGACTTAATTAACACCAAATTTATCTAACCAATCACACCACTTTTATAAACGATAACAGAATTTGTTTATAGTTTGACACACCATTGTTATGAGAATGACTTCGTCCAAGATATCATTCGGATAAGGAAATCTGTCATTTTTAGAGTGACATGTTCCTTAAGAAATCATTATCTACCAAAGATGATGATTTGAGTTCGGATAGACTTTTGTCAAGGGTTGTAATGAGCCTAAATCCTCAATTTCCTTTTAAGCATTATGATGCTGTTCAATGTGTAGATATAGGAAAACATTATGTACGACTTTGGGTCGAACTAAATGTTGATGATAAGGGTGATATGGAAAAACATGATTTGAATACGTAGTATGTTTGATTTGTTGAGAATACATATTCTAAGTATGTTCTTAGAATAATAATAATAATAATAATAATAATAATAATAATAATAATAGTAAAATAAAATAAAAATTATGACATGTAAAAGTAAATTGATGCCAATGATATTTCAATACGTCATGTCAACATATATACTCGAAAGTAGTTATATTATGACAAGAATAAATATAGTAAAAAATGATATGCACCTAGACGTAAATGAAAATGGTTCCATATAATGGAAAATGGGGAAGGATGAGCAAGAACAAAGAGAGAAGGTGTTGAGCTAAGGTTGGCAAAGACGGTTTAGAATAATATATAGTTTGCACTAATAATGACAAGCGTGATTGGGTTGCATGTGATCCTAATGTAACAAGTGCATTGTTGGTTGTCAATGTTTACGAACAAAGGTGGATATGTGAGACGAGGTGGTAGTTCTTTCTTAGTGAAAGATAAATGAAAGACACAACAATGTGGTGACTCAATAACACTTGAAGATTGAATATCTTCTTTATGTTCTTCACTTGCTAGTAAGTGGAAACAAACTAAAAGACTCAATTATGAAAAAAATTGAAAGGATCACTTGTAATGGTTATTGGATAAGTGTGGAATGTTCTTGAGGAGATAATTTATTTGGCATGGGAGTTTGCAAGTGAGGACCAACATTTGTTGGTAAGGGTGATGATGTTCTTCAAGCGAAGATAGTGAAAATTGTATAGTTATATGTTTTGAGTATCATGTTTGTGAGGATTGGAGTTTGCCGAACTAAATATCACTATCAAGAGTAAGGTATAATTGTAAGGTTTGAGTGTATGGTTGTGTTTCATGCGAGGTTTGAGTATGTGAAATTAGTCATCACTATTAAGAGTGAAGTCTAGTGATAGGGTTTGTGTATGATCGACATACGAGTCAAAGGTTCTTTCATAATCAAGAGTGAAGTATACTTGCAAGGTTTTGTGTTAAATTATTGATGGTTCACAAACTATCTATTACCATCATGAGTAGATTGTAGTTGTAAGGTTGACTGTGTGGTAGACAACGTTCTTGTAAGGTTGACTTAAGGGTTAAAGGTTCTAGTAACGAGGATATTCAAAAGAGTGAAGTGTTCTTGTCTTGGGAGGTATTGATCCTAATAGTGAAGTTAGGGTAAGTGATTAGAGCCAATTGTGGTTTATGTGAACGTTATGTACTTATGTGTTAGAGTAAAAGTTGATTGTTCTTGTGAGTTGGTTTCTAGTAGATAAGAATCACATTTATGAATTCTTAAGAATATGTGAACGTGTTGTACTAGTGTGTTAGGGTAGGATACAAGAACCAAATTGGTTTGTGTGATCGGGGTGTAATTATGTTGTGGAAAAATAAATAAGTGTTCTTATAAAAAAAGAAATGAGTGTTCTTATTTAAGGATGTATTAGTCTTAATAGTGAAGTTAGGGTAAGAGTCAGGTTACGATCTTGGTCACCAATTTGGTTTGTATGAACGAGGTGTACATGTGTGATGGAAAATGAAATAAGTCATTGTTGGGTAAAAGGTTCATTTTGAAATCAGTTCTAAGAAATGATATCCATTTGTAAGTTCTAAGAATATGGTGTTGAAGGACTATATGTGAATGAGTGTGTTTTCCCTTCCTATTTAATTCATGCTCATCCGGAGCATAACGTATCGAATAATAAAAATAAATAAAGAAGAAAACAAACGATGATGAAAGCGATGAGCTTGAGAGTGTCAAGAAGGATGATAATTAGCATACGACGCTCTTCAACCGTGAAGTTATATAGCTCTTTTCAAGCATTGCTAATGTTCATAGAAAAATCACATGATGAGGTATGAGGTTATTTAAAGGTAGTTGCAGAAATGGTGGAGTGAATGTTAATATCAATCTATATAGTGGTGGAGGTGTGATGAGTTTTTCATGTTAATGAGTTAGTATGAAAAATGAGTGATATAACCGTTTATAGTTAAGAAGCGGATCCCTAAAGATAGGAGACGGTTGATATAGTAACGAAAGAGTAGGAACGAGTTACTATGAGGAGTTTTGAGTATTTGATCGTTTACGACGAGGGATGGAAAACGTATTTCGTAAAGAAAAGAATTAATTAAATAAATAAGATAATGATCAAAGTGATTTAACTAAAATCCTTAGGGATTAAGACGATTATGCATGTGTACTCGATAAATTTTAGTGACACGAGACAATACCTAAACTCAAAAGACACCAAGTCACTTAAGTGTGTTAATCATAACAATCAAATATATTGATGTACAAGACTATGTGACTTCTATATGTTTATCTACATAGAAGGACCTAATGATATAGTGTGGGTGCACAAGAAAGACACATAGATCATATAAAAAGTCTCATAACACTATGATTATGTTACACGCATATATCATGCAATACATGTTAGCATTTAGCATTTAATAACAAATATCGTAAAGATAAACTTAAAGATATTAAATTGGGATTGCAAACCAAAAACAAAATCGTCCAAATAATTATGCATTCAACAATTAAGCAAGTAATCATTGAGTATTAAAATAGCGTAAAGAAAATATAATCATATCTCACGAGAACAAGTTAACATTTTGAATTCACAAAAAAGAAATATATGTGAGGTGTAAGTTGTCTAGATCGACTAAGGAGAATCCTAATTGCTACTTGTTTAATAGGCAATCCTAATAAAATACAAAGTTTATCAATGTAAACTAACATTAGGCATATTTAGAAAGAGCCATTTAATCAAGTTAGAGAATGAATATGAGACTATCACTAGTGGTGCTCAATTGAGGTTAAACATGACCATTTTTATGGGTTATACCACGAACCTAACTTCCTTCCCGGAAGCAATTCAACCGTTAGGTTAAATTGAATTTCTACTGCAATAGATTCTTCAGTAGTCATTCTCATTTTAGAATAAAATAGGATTCCCGTATTTGCCTAATGAAGTATAGCAAAGATGAAATTTGCATTGACCACTAATACTTGGCTTAATACGACTCAACTAATGTGTTTCAATTTTGGTTCTCAAAATCCTAATCAATGTGTTTATAATTCTAGGGTTTAATGAGAGAGCAAGCAAGATTTTGTGAGTTAAAACATGATTGAGTCTTCTAGATCTTAGGAGTATACTTAAGTGTGACAATGTGGAGTATGCTACATTAAAGCGTTCTAAGAATGCACCTTTGCATGTCTTTTTGAAAATAATATAATTAAGGTTATTTACCTCAATAGATATTGTGAATATTCCATTGTAGAAATTATGATGTTCTAAAGGTTAGTTACATGTTTGTTAGACCTTAGACAAGTGCAAAATGACAAAAGGAATATATTCAAATTTGATGACCACGGACGGATCTACCTAAATCAAAGACGGATCTCCCTTATGGAGGATCCGTAGGTCGCACTATTGTCTGAAAACAGACAGAACACGATTTCTCGTTATTTGGGCGATGGTGTTAACTTTTTAGTAATGGGAGAAGCTTATATATGTTATAAGGGTTCTTGGTTTGAACTTTCGGATTTGACCTCCAAGTTTTGAGCGTAACGTGGAAGTTGTCGTGAATTTCCCGATGAAATTTCAACGATGTCAATCCTACTAGGAGTGTGTTAGCTTTTAGCATATTTTTGACCATTGCTAATAACACAAGTATTATGAACATTTAGACGTAACAAAGCATCGTCAATACAAGTGTGAATTGCAATTCGATGATTATTCTTTTCGTCTTATGATCGATTTCGTAATTTCATGTAATAACTAAAAATAATTAAACATGTAGACTCGGAAAATATCTATGGTCGTTTTATTGATATTTCTGTTATCTAGATAAATTCTAGTCTCGACTCCATGTTCATATTTCAAACATTTGTAATTGGATTGAATAATGAGATTAATTATCGTTTGAATAATAATCATCTTTATATTCGAAGTCCACTTACGATCACTTATAGAAAGAAAGCAAAATAATGGTTTATAGAATATGTTCCATAATTCCTAATCCTAATCTTAGATAATTGAATTGTTCTCGTTTTAAATACTTAGTTAAAAATAATGTTATGCTTATTTGGTATAGAGAGAAAAGGTTATAACAAAAAGTGGATTTGAGTCTTGATTCGTGCTTTTGAATTGTATGAGCAAAGTTACATATATTGTGCATTTGCTCGTGTTTGGTTTTTCGGAAATGACAACTTTACCAAATGCATTGCAAGGTAAATTACTTGAATATCTCGGACGAAACATCCAAGTCGTCAATCCTACTTTGACGTGCATTTTAAACATGTTATTATTAATAATAGGAACACACCTATTGGACATGTAGACTCAATATAACATCATTATCACAAGTGTGAGTTATGAACCGATGTATATTCTTTTCGTCTTTGAAAGGGATGACATTATTTTCATATCAACCTAGTGTGATTGAGTATGTAGATTCGAGATAATATCTTTTGTTATGGTTTTGATATAATCTTGAAGCTAGACAAATAATGAATCCGATTTCATATCCAAACTCAAAAGAACTTGGCAATTAGATTCGAAAGATAATATCAATCATAATTTGAATAATGAATCGATATATATCCGAAATCTTTCTTGACCCTCACTAACACTCTTTTAAAAGAAAAGAAATAAATATTTTCCTAATGTGTTTTATTAAGACTAAGACTAGTCTTAAGTGTGAGATCATTTAAAATGATGAGTTTACTTGTTTCTTTGGTATTGTCGTATATTTTATATGTGAGAAAAACTTATTAGTTATTGCGCACAATATGCTTAGATTTTGAATTCTAAAGAGTTTACAAAATTATCTTAGTCATTTTTAAGCATTACGAATCTTTTTCGAAACTACTACATGTTTATATAATATTTTCAAGCTTTTGACAAGAGCGAAAATTTTCATTTCAAGTTAATGTTAATGTGAAAATTTATTCGAAGATAAAACTTCAAAATGAAAGTGTTTTCTTACAAAGAAAGTTAATCTTTCAAATTTAGAATTACAAAAAATTCTAAGTTCATTTTAATCTAAATATTTATTAGTTGTGATTCTGAATTAGACTAATGCAAGCACAAACTAAGTTTTAAAACACAATTTTCTTTTCTTATATACTAATGTGTTATTATAATCTTTTCTCTTGTTTAGATAACCCATGTTTAAGCAAGATAATAGGATGACATATCCTAGAGACTTTCTTGAGACTTTGATAAAATAAAAGTGTTTAATATATGGTGGTGACACATTTTATAACATGAACTAGTAACACGATAATCGTGCAAGACAATATTTTTCAAAGGTTTAACAAACTTGCTTAGCTCTCAATCCTAAGTAGGTTAACCTAAATTATAGGATTTACAAAATATTGATATAACATTTGTAAACATAGTGATCTATACCTATATGCAATGCAAAAGCAATTTCTCAACTTAGTGCAAGAGATCTACCATAAGATCAATTGACGCATATACATGAACACTAATAAATAACGCACATGATGAAATTATGCTAATCAACAAGGAAGCTCAACTATAAATGAAATAAGCATACAAGAGGTTAATTAACAATATTAAGATGCAAAGTAGAACAAATAATCATTTAGCATAACACACATAAATACTACACTTCGTTTTGTATATTAAATATAACAACGTATACATAGCTTGATTTTATTTATAAATAAATTAGTTTTCATCCCATTAGTAAGTTTGAAAAATACATTTACTTTCTAATGATAAAATACACCAACTTTCAAAAGTAAACCAACTAGAAGTGTCCGACTCGAAAGGAAAGGTTAAAATCAATTTTTTACGCTAAAACAAAATTTTAGTTTTGGATCCTCTATGGCATGTTGCTTATTTGTGAAACTTAAAATTTGAATTAATACTTGAGACCCATTCCATTGGAAATTACATTCAAAATTCTTCAATTTTGGTTTTTGAATCATCGAAATCCGACGCACGGTTGATTTTCTACGAATTTTTGAAGTTTGACAAAAATTGAAAACGATATGGACGGATCCACTTTTGGTGGATCCGTAGATCGCACAAGTGGTGAAATTTTGGCAGAATCGTTTATCACACTTTTAGACACATTATTCCCATTATGTGTCGCTTGAGAGGAAATTTGATACATGGAATGTGCTCTATTTTAAAAATCATTTGTTTTGAAAACTAGAGCGGCGTGGCTTTGATATCAATTGTGGAATCGTAGAGGAGGGGTGAATACGTTTCCATTATCAACTTAAAACTTTTGTATCAAACAATCAATCAAGTTTATACTACAATAACTATACTAAAGAATATCAAACAAACAATATCATCACAACACAATATATAACACAAACATAGATGCAATGCAAATATAAATATAAAGCGATAAAGGCAAATATAAATGTAAAGAGATAAGTAAAAGAAAGCGCAAACCGAACACGATAATTTATAGTGGTTCGGCTACGAAGCTCCTCTTCGTCCTACTCCACTCCCCGAGTACCCAACTCGAGAGTTACTACACTAGATCAACAAGCTCCTTTAAGGCGGAGAAAACCATACAACATCGCTTACACTTTATCCGGTACTAAGCTAAATACCGAGTCCTTCTTCGGGTACAACCAAACTTGTTATGTTTTATGGCCCAACATAACAAACCTTGTGTTTTATGTCCTAAACAGATAAACCATCTAACATCGAGTTTGTTGTATAATGATTGATACACAAATGTGTATAATGATGATCCAAGACATAATTGTCAATTGGATGTAAAAGCCTAATCTAAAACATCAAGCTCACTAAGCATGATGTTGTTGATGAAGATGATAAGTCTCTTGGCTTGTTGTGATAGATCTTCATGTATGTAGGTATGTGGTGAATGATGATGGCAAGATCTCTAAGCTTGATTGAATAGAGGATCATGTAGAATCATACTTGCAACAAATAAAAGTTAGAAGCATTATGATCAAGGGTTATTGGGGTTTTGATGATATGATTAATTGTGTTTTTACATTATAAAAACTTGTTTAAAATGATCCTAAATGTGTGTAATAATGTGGAAGAAAGGTTGTGAAAATCTTGGGTTAAAAACTAAGCAAATGGGTGGTATTTATAGAAAACCCAAAACTTGGCCGTCAAGGTGCTACGGATCCAGGGATGGTAGATCCGTCTGCCTATTTAGGTGGATCCGTGGGTCGCACGGGCCAATTTCAAAATTGTTAAAAATCTTTTTAAATATTTTGCTTAGATCCTTAATGTACTTATAAAATTTGATTAGATTTTGTTCTAGAAGAAAAATCAAGCTTAACATTAAAATGGTAAGATTTGCTAGATAAGAAAAGATTTTGTAAGATTTGTTTCCAAAAATGGTTAAACAAGAATAATTAGTTTTGTCTTTATTACCTAATTATTTTGTCCTATTATCTAATATGGCTAGACATGTTTTGATCTTCCAAGATTGTTTCCTAATATAGAAGATTTGTTCTAGTTAGTTAAGTAATTAAGTTTTGTCCTATTCTCTAATGTGATTAGTTATTTGTTAATCATTTTCAATGGTTTGTTAAATGGGTTGATCATAATGCAACTTAACAAACATATTCATACCTTTTGTTGAAGCATGAGTAGACTCGAGACGTCGAGAGGTGTTGATGAATGTATGCGTTGATGAGTTGTGATCATGCGTAACTTGCACATTTTACGTTATGTATTACAAGTTACTTGTTTGTCATTATTAAAACCAAAGGACTTGTTTAGTTTAAATATCGTAATATTTGCACTAACAATCTCCCCCTTTTTGATGATGACAAATATGTAAACTTGTAACATAGTAAAATTTAAAAGTTACTCGTTTACACTTCCTTCTCCCCCTTTTGTCGAAACAAAAAGGTGTATGCTCCAATCCTTTGATCCTTCTCCGTTAACACTCTTCCATCCCTAGAAGGGCGTGTCCTTGGAGTTAAACTTTGTTTCTCCCCAGAAAGGCGAGCTTGCATCATCCCTAGTGAAGTTATACTTCAATCTTCATCTTCTAAGCAACTTTGAGCTATCTACATTGATGCCCTCGAGCTCCCCCTAGCTCCTTGCACTCCTATGATTATTGACCTTGGTTGCTAATGAATCCATGGATCAAATTTCTTACAAAGACTTAACCTACATCAAGGGTTAGTTTTGTGCAACATAATATATATATCATGAAGCAATAGGAGAAATGGAATTATTATTAAATAAGTATTAAAATAGTTTTATTTATTTACTAGATATGTTTTATTTAGGTAAAGATTAGGATCCGACTTGTTCTACAAGAATAGGATTATTATATATAGATGATTAGGGTTGTAATATTATTATATTATAATGAATCATGAATATTGATTTTGGTTAACCAATGGGAGATTCGGTTTTATGTTAAGGAAATAATGTAAACCGACTTAAAGAGTCTGGTATTTATAGAGTTAAGTCAGGGCCATACTAAGTTAAGTTCTGGCAGTACTC
Organism: Tanacetum coccineum; assembly: GCA_026074375.1. Lineage (NCBI taxonomy): Eukaryota > Viridiplantae > Streptophyta > Magnoliopsida > Asterales > Asteraceae > Tanacetum > Tanacetum coccineum. The sequence goes on along the minus strand of BQNB010079648.1, from coordinate 3,650 downwards.
ATTTATACTGGCCTTGTCTATTTAAGTATAGTTTAAGTGAACAGAATAGTTATAATATTATTCTTAGAGATATCTTAGGAAAGGATAAATGCATTATCCTTTTACGCGTTGTAAAAAGCCCATTAGGGTTTCCATGGTGGAATAAAAAGAACCCTACGGTCATAGTGTTTGACAGATAGAACCCGAATAGAGAATTAATAGAAAATAGCAAAGATTTTTTTTTTTTTTTTTTTTTTCTTTTATATTTTATATTGTGATCTTTCATTAGTACTGTGTTAATATTCCGCATTAACACATAGTATTCATAGTTATTGTCTCTCATATAGTTGATTTGGATTTATTCAAGTTAGCTATTGTCTTACAAAAGGCTAAACATATCCAAGACTTAGGACCTAATAAGTGGTATCGAGCCTCTAAAGGGACCTCTGAATAACGAAAGAATCACAATAAACACAAACAATTACTTTCAGATCTAGAAAAATGTATCAACCTGCTAATGATGTTTTCTCTCAACATCTTAGTGATGATGAAGCATCATAGACCATGAAGAATGCATCAGACATATGTACTAGCAACCAAATAAACCAAAACAACAACAACAACTCATTCCTACAACAACAACCATCTCAAAATAATAAACTCCCGATTCCTAAAGAAGTAGGAGTATGATATATGGGGACATGGAGATGGGACATTACCTGCTTGAATATATTGACAATGATGTTTATAAAGGTAATTCAGAATGAAAATCCATGAAGAGTAATCTCAATTGGAAAAGATGGTGTTGTTAGAGTACTTCCCCCAGATTATATGCTGCAGAAATTCATGCTGTTAAAAGGAAAGGAAGGCAATAACCAGTCTTACTATGGCTCATTTCCAAGGAACTTCAAAGAAGATTTCATGGAATTGGACGATGCAAAAAAATTTGGGGGACTAAGGTTTGGTGGTAAGGCAAATTAAAGAAGATGGCAGAAAGCTAGTTTTAAAACAACAGTTTTGAAGTATTTACTATAGTCCAAGTTCATAAGGGTTAGAAAAGGGAAATGACAGATTCAACAACCTACTCTCATAGATGGAAGCTCCATGGTGGCTGAAGTATCTACTGAGGATGCAAATCACAAAGTTTCTCAATCTTTTCCCTCAGCTTGGTCAAATCGGGCAATGACAATAGAACCAAACCAGATTTTTTTTGACACTTTATCCATTGATGACTTGTATAATAACCTTAGGGTTTTTGAGCAGGAACTAACAAGTACCACAAAATCATCTGCAAGTGCTCAAAATGTTGCTTTTGTTTCACACAGCAAGAGCAACACTAACAAGGTTAAGTCTGGTCATACTGGTGCCTACAGTACTTATACTCCTACTTCTTCAAACAATATTCCAGAAAGAGAAGTTCCTGCTAGTTTTGCTGATGAAGTTATTTATTCACTCTTTGCCAAACAATCAGAAGATTTGGACTTGCTTCATGAAGACCTAGAACAGATTGATGATATGGACATTGAAGAGATGGACATAAACTGGCAGATAGCAATGATTGGCTATCGAATATGAAGAAGTTCTACAAGAAAACCTGGAAGGAGAGTCCGGATTGATGGAAACAAACCTGTTGGTTTTGACAAAAAGAAGCTTGAATGTTTCAAATGTCACAACACTGGTCATTTTGCTAGGGAATGCCCATCCAAGGGGACAAATGATGGAAAGAAGAGAGACTCTTTTTATCAAGATCAAGGAGCTGGAAAGAAAGAGCAGAATACTGAACAGGTTGCTAACTATGGAAGAATGATGTTGTCAATTGGGGAGAACATACAATAAAGGAAGAAGAGACAAATCATGCACACATGGCAATCAGCTCAAATAATGAGGTATCATTTATGTTCCAAAATAGGCATTGAATTCCATAAAATAAACTTAAAGCACTGTGTGATGAACAAACAAATCAGTTAGGTGAACAAGAAGTAAAAATACTTGCCTAAGATCAAGCTGTTAAGAAATTAGAAGCTCAAGTTGTTACTTTTCAAAAGCAGCAATTATCTTTAATTGAATTCAGCCAAATGCATTATAGAAAAGAGATGAAAAGCCAAAAAAAATATAGGAGAATCGGAATGACACTGTAAAGAAAGGACACAATTGTCAGAAAACAAAATTCATGGAAGGATTCTTCTAAAAAATTTGGAAATTATGATGATTCTGGTATGAGTTCAACTAGTAAAGTTGGCTTAGGATATGGAATAAAATCAAACGATGAGGTTTTAAGCTATGAGGAAGAAATGAATCGTACTATGTTTAATTGTACTGCAGAAGACTTCATTGACAAACCTTTGTACAGTAGATTTTCAAAGACTGATAATTTAGAAGTAGTTCCACACCCTTATACTGGTGGACTATACCTTAAACCACACAGAAAATGAAGGAATCATGATGTTTATGGTAAAACTAAAGGGACCTTCAACAAGGCCTGAAATTAAGTGACATCAGATGACAACATCCAATGAGCAATCCTACCTGTCAATCAAAAACTAGTGAATGATCTTTTAGAAATCCCTCTGAGCACTTCTTCTGAGTCTGAATCAGAAAGTATACTAAAGGTGTACCAAATGAGATGTCTACGTCTAAGTCTGTTACAACTAATGAAAAAGATGTGTCTGAATCAAAAGAAGTTGAACCTAGTTGTGTAACACACGTAAAAACTCATAGGCAACAAATGAAAAATCAAGAGACACATAAAGTTAAAAGAAAGAATTGGAATGAAATAATGGAAAGAGAACTAGGAGAAGGTTACTCTTTCATCAAGAAAAAGTGTTTTGTTTGTGGAAGCCTAAGTCACTTGATCAAAGATTGTGACTTTTATGAAAAGAAAATGGCAAGATAGGCTGAGCATAAGAAACAAAGGGTTTTTAATACTGGTAACGGGGTGGCAAAACCAGTTTGGAACAATGCACATAGGGTTAAATCGTAGCTAAATCACTTATAACCTAGACCAGTACAACTTAATGTTGTTAGGCAAAATGTTAATTCTGTTAGGCCTAATGTTAATACTGGTAGGGCAAATGTTAATTCTGTCAACCGGTATGGAACAATACAAACAGGGTTAATCGTGCTAATCATTTTGTACCTAGACCAGTACAACTTCATGCTGTTAGGTCTAATGTTAATACTGGTAGGACAAATGTTAATTCTGTCAGGACTAATGTTAATATTGGTAGATCTAAACAACCAGTACATACCAATCACACAAATAGTTTTGGTCCTGTAAGACCCCAGGTGAATAAGTTTAATCAAAGAAGTCATTTTTCAAAATCACATTCACTTGTGAGAAGACCCATTGTTACAAATACAGCAAGAATGACTTATTCTCATGTTGTAAAGGGAAATTGGGGCATTGCTGTTAAGACCTCAGCAGGTTATAATTGGAGGAGAACAAGACCAAACTCCAATTATAATAGTGGATCTAATTTTGTTAGAACTGTAAATGTTAAAGGACCACAAGGCATACCCAAGCCTGAAAAGGCCTGGGTCCCCAAGAGAAACTCATTTCTCTTTTTCATGTGTAGGATCATCCACTCATGAACATGGAGGACAGAGGTATATTTGATAGTGGATGCTCATGGCACATGACTAGTAACAAGGATCACTTGGATGATTTTGAA
>BQNB010079647.1:18737-30176 GCA_026074375.1 Tanacetum coccineum | reverse complement strand
GTGTAATCACGTTTGTAATCGAATTTCTGAGATCAAATCACTAAATCCTGAGTCACACTTTTCGATAAAACCAAAAAGTATAAACACTAATTAAACTCGATAGAAAACCGAGTTTATCAAAACTGCCTAATATACGTTTTTCGATAGAACTGAGAAAACTTATATATCTATTGCAACACTTTTCTACCGAAATTAAACTAATAGTGATGCTCAATCTTCCGAAAATGTAAAGAAATGATCCGAGAATACTAATACACTTTCGAGAATGCTGAAACACGATAATCCATCACCAAATCCATAACGAAACAGGTTAATTATTCGAAACCGCTTCCAAAACGCTAATCGAGAGCTCAAATACGTCAACTGAATCCACCGAATTTCATCTTATAGTTCTCAGACGTGGAAAAAACTCATAAATCGACTCACTCGTATTCTATAATGGCGTATGATACCACTTGATAGGTCTTGTTTATCTTGAATCATACATAATCAACCATGGAAGCTTGTAGAGAATAGTAAAGGAGGGAAAGTATTCCAAAATTCAAATGTTATAAAATGGAGGGAAAGGGAAAATGTTTATTACAAAGCATCACCCTCTAATGATGATTAGAGGGGTATTTATAAGAGAAGGAAGGAGCCTTCCCTTCCTTTATTTTTCACTTCTAGTCCCTAATCTTTGGTAATTATGCTATTTCTTTCTTTTAGCATAATATACCTTATTACAAGCTACTTTATTTTAAACTAAATAAAGACTATTAACTAAATATAACTTAACCACATAATCGACACTTTTTATAAACCTAACACAGTTACAACCATCTAATAAAAGACTGTGATTTTCATGAAAAAAGAATGGCTAAAAAGTTTGTTTTGAAAAATATGGGAAAGAATTCTGGTCAAAGGGAAATTAGGCCAGTTTGGAACAGTGCTCAGAGAATAAATCATCAAAATAAATTTGTTCCATCTGCAGTCTTGACAAGGTTTGGAAGAGTACCAGTTAGTGCTGCCAAGCAAAGCTCTCTAAGAGCAACAACATCAACTACTACATTCAGACCAATTAATACTGCTACCCATACAAATAGAGTGAATGTTTCAAAATTAAAAACAAATGCTTTTCATAAGTCTCGATAAAAAACAACAACAACCTAAGTTGGCGTTTCATAACGTAATACTCCCATTCATCCATACTATACATACTTTTACAAGACAAGTGGCGATATCTACCACTTTATACAAAATTATACATCGTTGATTTATTATACGTATCAACGAATAATTGATCTTTCAAATAATTCCATCGATTTAAGCTTTAACGAACCGACTATCTTTAATCATTCTTCCTCTTTTTTGTTGCAATTTTCTAATTTTTTTCATTTTTTTAAACAATACATACTAGAAATCTCGATGTAATTTCACCATCTTCATGATCATAATAACTCCGGATAATTTCTTCGATAATTCTTCATTCTTCGGACGTACCAATAATTGTGATGGTAGTAAAATACATGAGTTTTGAATACTTTTTACATTCCCATTTGCAATGTGCAATTTTCCCAACCATACCAGAGATAGAAAATGACACATGACACAGGAATACATACTTTACCCCCCCCCCCCCCCCCCCCCCCCCCCCCCCCCCCCCCCCCCCCCCCCCCCCCCCCCCCCCCCCCCCCCCCCTTTAAGCAACTAGAAAAATCTGATAACTGAACTTATCTAACGGGTAGGCTAGGTGTTAAGGTGTAATAAATAATAGTTGGTGTTTATCTAAAGGGATTGGGCTCTATTGGTTTTTTAGGGGTATCTTACTTTTAAGAATGAGAGTAATACAAAGGGTGTTATACGGAGTTAAACTAAACAGTGTAGTTAGTAATAAAACAACATATATAGCTTTTTTGTGGTAATGCTAGAATTTTACCAGGTTAACAAGTTAAATTACTCCATCTATATCTATTTGTACTCATTATTGTGGTCTCGAATAGATTTATCAAGCCAAGTTCTAAAGTCTAAAACATCACCGGCACACTCATATTTTTATGGAATTTACGTAAACATTTGGAAACGGATTAAGCTGAATCCTCACATTATCTAATATGGGTTATGTGTGCAATTATGTAACCAGTAATTTCACAAATGTATGCTTGAATTTTTTTTAAATTTGAGCATATTTTAAGCATTTTAATGAGAAAAATAGGACGAGTAACATTCTAATTCTCATCCCCCACTTAAGTTATACAACGTCCTCATTGTATAGATAAAACATAAAAAATGGGAAATAAAAAAATTAGAATGAGAAACTCCCCTGATGTTTTGCTCTAATGATTCTTCATTGTTGATTTTATGAGCAAGAATTCCAGATTGTAGATACTTCACACAACATTGTCGATTTCTTTCAGCGAGGTCCTGTGGGGGGTTAAAATTATAGGAAAACCATGCAAAATCCTATCTCGGTATCTACAGTTAATAATAAATAAAACTAAACTGTATATGAAACCAATAAGTCGTATCCAAAAAACTAGATACGCCGTATGAAGAAACCAGTAAACAATGTCTATATGGGTCAGTTCTGCTGAATACACCGTATCATATAATGAATATGTTGTATCTTCATAACTGACAATAAAGTTTTAAATGTAGAAAACTAAAGGAATGATAACGTCCAGACATTCAATACGTCGTATGTATAGAGGAAGGATACACCTTATTGATGTTTGGAAAGACAAACTCGATTAAAAAATAAATAATATTGGGTATCTCTCAGGAATACTTTTCTTTTAAGCTAATGTCTTTTAAGTTTAGACTTTTTCTTCATCTTCTCACGCTTTGGTGCGTGTTCACAATCCAACCTTCGTCCTTTCGAAAAATCTCTTTGTTGTATGTGTAGGACAATCTATCTTCGTTTCTTTTCCATGCATTGTATTCACATATTTTTTTATAGCTAATGTACTCTTCGTTAGGTCCCTAATCACATTTCTTTATATCTTCTAAACTTTTGGCACTTGTTACACCCTTCATTGAAAAAATCTGCTTATCATTCATTTTGTCAGAGTGGGGTGCTTTGTTTAGAATGATATTTTCTAATTCACTAGTGTTTCCCTTACACTTCTTTGGGATTCGCTCATCCTCTTTTCCAATGTCATTTTTTTCTTGAGCATCCAAATAAGGTTTGAAGAATGAGTCCGTAGAAGTGTTACGAGGGTTTCAATAGTCATATTCCTTCCATTCTTCATCACTTGATACTATGTCATTCATTGGTTCTTTATTCCAACTTTCATTTATCCAAGAATGCAATAATGCTTTTTTAGTCATTCCATCCCACTCTGATATGTTTTTGTATATTGTATTCACTCGGGATATGATTTCAAGGGATAAAGCGCCCCAGGTATCACATTCCTCCAACATTTCATCTTCGCCATCATGGGATAGGGGATAGAATTTACAAAAAATTTTCTCAACAAATTCTTTCCAAGTGGTGATTTTGCCATCCCCTTCATTTATCCACCATTGTCTTGCATCATCAGCCAGTGATAGAGGAAAAACTTTCATGCTTAGTCAATGGGAGTCTACGTCAGGAATTTTAATTAAATCGAGCATTTTAAGAACTTTGATAATGTGGTTGACCACATCTTCATCAAATGTTCTGTGGTATGCATTACTTTGTAACTCCATCAAAAATTCCTCGCTAAGTTTAATATTCATATCATTGTTGGTGTTTGGATTAGCTAGACTTGATTTGTCTTAAGCTTTTTCCATGCGTTCATTTAAAATTAGTTTCGTCATAACTCTTGTCGTCTCTTCTTCAATCAAAATTCTGTGATTAGCACGATATGTAACAAAGGTAAAAATATCAGCAGGATTTGCTCGAAAGAAAGATTACAAAATCAAGCACGGCATCGAATATTAAAATAATCAGTTCTGTGTATCAGACAATCGATAGCCTATTCAATGATCTGAATACGCAGTATCAGTTACTGAAGGGATAACGCTGTATAGGTAAGAATGTTAGGATACTTCATATTCAATTGAAGTGATTACGTCGTGATTAAGGTTATCGACTGATAAGTGTATAAAAAAACAATTAAGGACACACACACTAAAACAAATACAATACAAATATACAAGCAAATAATACACAGAATAATATATAGAATTTTACACTAATCTAAATTACACTAATCCTAGAGGTTAAATTAATCTAATGTTAAAACTAAAATATCAAATAAAAATAAAGATTTACAATTTCACTCCCCTGCAGAAACGGCGCCAAAAACTTGATTGTGTCGTCGTGTAGGTGTTATTTATGTTTCAAGTTTTAAATTTATATTTTGCCGACTTTACCTAAAACAACACTTTAACGGGCAGTGTACCCGATCAGATGGAGTTTCGTGGTAAGTAGGGTGTCGATCACTAAGTGCGAGAATGAAATCTTTTATTCTATTAATATTTTGGCTAACTAAACTATGTTAAATCTATTATATGTTAAACCTATGCTAAACCTATGTTAATCCTAGTTCTAATGGATAAGGGGATTTTCCAGCTGAGAGGACTGGCACGGTTTTGTGATAACTAGATCATCTTAAGCACAATAACATTGCTAGCAGAAGACAAAGATAGAAAAGCGGTCTGCCAAATATGAGATAAATGTATTATCGTCTAAATCTACTTGCCCACGGTATATAACTACCCCTTTCAAGCATGGGAGGCCTAGTCTCAGAACCGACATCAGCAAGGGATTGTTGATATGTTTTGGATGTTGACATTTTTTATGATTCAAAGATTGGATCTTTATAGACGAAAATGAGTGATATTTGTGAGAAGATTTCCAAACTCGGTAACAATTGTAGCACTCGGACAACACTGTTCCCGGATAACAAGTAGTCTAAAACTCGGTAAACTTCTCGAACAGAACTAAACTAGGAAAGAAAAAAATGCTAACAAACTCGGTACTATAAAAACGTTTTAAACTCGGAAATGCTATGAACCAGAAATCGATTTATTTGTTTTAGTTAAAAAATCGATTTTTATGGATTAATAGTAACCACAAACGCGATAAAACTGAAATTTATGATAACTGAAAAATCCAGAACACATATAACGACAAATTCGATAAAACTGAATTTGAAGTCCAAGTTTAGTCAGTACTGAATTTATCTTTCAAAAGTTCAATTTCATGATAAAACCGTGAACTTGTAATGTGTAATTACGTGTGTAATCGAATTTCCGAGATCAAATCACTAAATCCTGAGTCATACTTTTTGATAAAACCGAAAAGTATGAACACTAATTAAACTCGATAGAAAACCGAGTTTATCAAAACTGCCTAATATACGTTTTTCGATAGAACCCAGAAAACGTATATATCTATTACAACACTTTTCTATCGAAATTAAACTAATAGTGATGCTCAATCTTTTGAAAATGTAAAGAAATGATCCGAGAATACTAATACACTTCCGAGAATGCTGAAACACGGTAATCCATCACCAAATCCATAACAAAACAGCTCAATAATTCGAAACCACTTCCAAAACGCTAATCGAGAGCTTAAATACATCAACTGAATCCACCAAATATCATCTTATCGTTCTCGGACGTGGAAAAAACTCACAAATCGACTCACTCATATTCTTTAATGGCTCTGATACCACTTGATAGGTCTTGTTTATCTTGAATCATACATAATCAACCATGGAAGCTTGTAGAGAATAATAGAGGAGAGAAAGTATTCCAAAGTTCAAATGTTATAAAATGGAGGGAAAGGGAAAATGTTTATTACAAGGCATCACCCTTTAATGATGATTAGAGGGGTATTTATAGGAGAAGGAATGAGCATTCCCTTCCTTTATTTTTCACTTCTAGTCCCTAATCTTTGGTAATTATGCTATTTCTTTCTTTTAACATAATATACCTTATTACAAGCTACTTTATTCTAAACAAAATAAAGACTATTAACTAAATCACATAATCGACACTTTTTATGAACCTAACATACTCTCACAAGGTACAACCAATTAATGAGACCAATTATTGGGAGAAGTCAATATGTCCAACAACACTTTTGCCACAACAGCATCATGTCCAGGTAGGCCGACCAAAGAAGAAAAGAAAGAGGTCCAAACATGAGGATGAACCATTCGTGAAAGATGGTAAACTAAGCAAGAAAGGACGAACCATTGCATGTCAATCTTGTAGAAACATTAGATACAATAAGGCAACATGCAAAGGACAAGGTCGAAAGGCAATAACATGTAGTTATTTGAGCTTCAAGTTTTAAGTGTGTCTTTGATCTTAACATCATGGAATAGTTTAAAAGGTCTTTTTTAATGTAGGTAGCAACAATGCAGCAACCAGTAGTAGTACATCTAGGCAAGCACAACAAGCAGAACTTGTAGTTGGTCAAGTTAGTTCGGGTGGATTAGGTGTTGGTGTTGTTATAGGTTTGTCTGCTGATGATGGTGTAGGTATTGGTGTTGGTGTTGGTGTTGGTGTTGGTGTTGGTGTTGGTGTTGGTGTTGGTGTTGGTGTTGGTGTTGGTGTTGGTGTTGGTGTTGGTAGTCAAGGTTCATCCCATAGTAGATGGACAAAAAGAAGAGTACAAACAGAAAGAATTAGTCCACAAAAATGAACTCCCCCTCAACCTGCAAGTCAACCTTTTACCAATTCTCAAGTGCCAGTGACTGAAACAAGAAATGTAGATAGAAGAGAAATGGGTGATGGTATACCAACATAGTCAAGTGCAGCAGGTGGTGCAAGTGAATGGTCTATTTTATAATTCCAGAAACTAATATGTTTCAGTAGAATGTCTGTAATTCAAGTCCACATAAGTGGCAAACATCAAAGTCCACATCTGTGGCAACTGTCAAAGTCCTTTTACAGATAAACATAAAAGTCCACTTAGGTGGCAAATGGATATGTTTATGCTACTTGTAGTTGTTGTTCATGAATAATTTCACATGTTTAGGACTAATTTAAGTTGTGTGTGACCTATTTTACTTATTTTAGAAAAAACTACTCAGTAGCATGAGAGGTTATACACACTTGATCCTTGATGTGAAAACCGGGTTTGCTCGTTTGGTCCCTATATAACATTGATTGTTGTTTATCAAACCTGTTAGTACGTTTCATAGTCCACTTAATAGCTAGATAAGCCAAAGCCATGTATTAGTTGCAAAAACACAATTGGTCCTTTATGTGAAAACCAGGTTTGCCTGTTTGGTCCCTATATAAAAATGTTTCTTACACTTGTTACTACGCTCCATAGTTGCATTGGCGGGTAAAGGGTTAGTGATGACATCAAATAATGTCTATTTTATAGCATCATTTATCCTACGTAATTAACCCATTTTGTATAATTATTGCAAAGAATTGTTACTTAATCGTTTGTATTTGAGAATTGCAGTAATATTGGAGTACGTGGTGAAAGTTAGCTAAAAGGCACGCATTCTGGAGCTTAAATGAAGAAATATGAAGATTACTAATTCTGACATTCCAATACGCCGTATCCATCAAGGAAGATACGGCGTATTTATGCCTACACTTTACTAAAGACCATGAAGGAACAAGATCCAATACGCCGTATCCAGAAGAACTCAATAAGTTGTATTAAAGTTATAGAATGTGAAGATTCTGGAAGATATCAAACGTGGTCCCTACTCCAAGAAACCCTCGATTGGCCGTATCCAAGTCTTTGGATACACCGTATCGACTATATTTCATACCCTATAAATACAAAACTCAAAAACGAGTTTTAAGTATGCTAAATCATATTCTCGATACCTAAACCATAAAAGTCGATTTTCAGAGGAGAAAAAGTGCAGGATAGGTCGAGCAACGTTATCAATTCCAAGTAGTCAATGTGTAAATTCAATAATACTTTGTAACGTTCAGTTTTTGGTATCATTCGTCAACTCGGTTTAGTTTACCTTGGCTAAATTCCTTACTTTTGTATTAATTATGACATTTGAAGGCTAATACCTTCGGGTATTAGACGTTATTATGAAGATCTGAATGCTTGGTTTGTTTATCCAATTTCTTAATTATATAATCGTTGAATGCTTGTTTCTGTTAATCAATATGTGCTTAAGTATGGACCTATACATTCAACTAGGTCTCTAATTGTCCAACACTATTTAATGCGCTGCAACTTTATGGTGTTTGTTTGGACGTAGGCTAAATTCCGGATACTCCCATATGCAATTATATATCTAGATCATTCATAATATATTGACCTATCTTGCCTTTAGATAGGAGACTTAGTTGGACCGACAGGTGACCCTTGGGATCAACAGGTACGTTCTTAATTAATTGGTAAAGACTCGGACAGTGGACTACTAGTATATAAAGAGCCATTAAGCAGTAAGTGGGTAAAGTCTCTATGAGCCTATGGTTTAACAAGGATACATCATGCTTAATATCCCTAAGATAGATTATAATTAAGCAAATAAGGATGCTTTATGCGGATGCGTTTAATTGTGACAGAATTGACGTGTCTAGGTCTTAGGAAGAAGTAACGCCTAAGTCTTAAGAATGATATGCCGCCTCGAGATAAGAAATCATTGCACTTAATAAACAAACCAACTCTAAATCGAATAAAGATGCAAATACTATTTTTCTTATCATTTGGCTTCAACGCTCTTTTATCTACTGCTCATTTGCTTGCATGTGTTTTAGTGTTTTTCCCCCCCCACACCCCTGAATTAATTGAATGATTTTAGTCACCACCAAACCCGTGCCAGACTCTCAGACTGAAAACCCCCTTATCCATTAGATTTATGATTAACTTAGGTTTAGCATAGGTTTAACATAGATTAGATAACCAAGATATCAATAAATTGAAAGTGTTTCTCGCTCTTAGTGATCGACACCCTACTTACCACGAATCTACCACCGATCGGGTGCACTGCCTGTTAAAGTGTTGTTTTTGGTTAAGTCGGCAAAATATAAATTTAAAACTTGAAATCACCAAATCAAACCCCTAACTACAACACATCAAGTTTTTGGCACCGCTGCTGGGGAGTGAAAATCAATCTTGATTTTTATTTGATATTTTGGTTTTTAACATTAGATTAGATCTAACCCTTAGGATTAGTGTAATTTAAATTAGTGTGTATGCTGTATATTCTGTATTAATTTCTTGTATATTTGATTAGTTTAGTTGTTTGTGCATATTTAAATTATTTTCATAAATACATTGTTCTGGTCGATAAACAGATACGGCGTATCCACTTTCATTGTATACAGTGTATCCAACTTTCTGCCAAATACAACGTATTCGTTCAACTGATTATACGGCGTATTCACTTCTATTGAATACGGCGTATCGATCATCTGATACATTATCAGAAGCTTTAAAATTCATGTTTGATTTTCGCGCTTAATTTCCTATCTTTCTTTAGAGTAAATCCTGCTAATATTTTTATCTTTGTTGCAGATCATACTTATCAGAGCTAGTTGATTGAAGAATATACTATAAGAAGTCATGGCAGAACCGACTTTAGAAGAACTCGTGGAAAGAGCTCAAAATGAATCAAATATTTCTAATACCAATGACTATATGAATATTGAACTCAGCAAGGAATTTCTGATGGAACTACGAAAGAATACATACCACAGAAGGATTGACGAAGACGTGATTGACCACATTGCTTAGGTGCTCAAAATACTTGATTTAATCAACATTCATGATGTGGACACACATCGACTACGCATGAAGGTTTTCCCTCTCTCGCTAGCTGATGATGCACGACAATGGTGGATAAACGAGGGAAAAGGAATAATTACTACTTGGGAAGAACTTGTTGATAAATTTTTCTGTAAATGTTATCCCTATTCTTACGATGGGGAAGATGAAATGTTAGACGATGGAGATAATTGGGGGATTGATTCACTTGAATTTATATCACTAGTTGATTCATCATTTAAAAAACATGGGAAAGTGGATGGTAGGACTAAAAAGGTATTATTCCATGCTTGGATGAATGGAAGTTGGAATAAAAGACAAATTTACAACAACATCTTGAGTAATAATGACACTACTACTAAACTCGTTCTTCAAACCTTATGTGAAAACTCAAGAAAAGAACAACATTGAAGACGAATAATGCCAGACAAATCGCAAACGCTGCAATAGTATTTTGGAAAATGATATTCTAAACTGTTAGATGCGATGTTTGCTACTTAGTAATCATATGAAAGCTAGTAAGAATAAAGGATAGGAGCTACAGAGTATTTTCATTATTTTCTAAATTTTCATTTCAAAGGGGAAAATAGAAATGGGTGGAAGAAGTGAAATTACAAACTACAAGAATTGTATAAATACTCCTTCAAGATGAGTATTTATATTTATTACTTATCATATTCTATTTTCCTAAACTTAGTCAAACCTTGGTCAACTTTATTTAACTTTGACCAAGATAGACTTTATTACATCATAACTACTAATAAACTATAAACTAAACTAAGACCAATCCATAATAATAATTAACACTTTTATCGTTCCTAATAATCTCCCCCTAAGGGTTGATTATTATAGACGCTTCATCGTCGATAGAATTGGTCTTTCACTTATAAAAGATTCCGTTTCATTTATGTGCTTTCCAAAATATCTTTTCGCCATGTTTCTCCCCCTTTAGGAGGATCAACATCTTTATGTTGGTCATCGTGATATGCGAAAGATTATGGCTTTTCAAACTTGGATTTCAAAATTCCCATATTTCTGGATCAGCTGCTTGATCTTGAGGTTTTGCTTTCATATTCAGATACAGGTGTTGTTGAAGATCATCAGATGATTTTGTAGTAGTTGAAGAGCTTGTTTTGGGATAAAGATTGAGAGTTGTATTATGCATGTGATGACAGAATAGTTCTTCAATTATCTTTGGTCCATGAGCAGCAAATTCTTTGGATACCATATCAGATATGTCAATATGAGAGACTTCTCGATCCTTGTCAACTGCAAGCTTTATCAAATGAGGCATCTCTGTTTTAATCATTTCATTTATCTTTGCTACTGTCAGCTCAGGAACAACTGTGTCGCAGTGATTTAGAACTTCCTGAATATTTTTCGCGAAGAACTCTTGAGTGATAAATATGTTCTTGATGTGAGAATGAATTTGACCTCTTCACCTGCCTATGCCAGCAATACTTCCTAGTAGATTTCTTGTTGTAAGAGTGAAAGATATTTTCTTGTGTTTTGCTGTGAAGGAAGTCTTAGATGTTGTAGCAGTTGTGGGTGAAACAGTATCAGTCAAGTCCTTTGAAATTGTTTTATCTGAGAAAGAAACATTCCTAGGGGATCTAATGGGTGAGGGGATTAATGTTTACTTTTGCTCATTCCTAATCTCCTGACTACCTGACACATTAGCAACATCTTTTTCCTTAACAAGTTCATCAGTTTTCCCAGCTTCAACATTTGTTTCATTCTCAAGTTCCTTTTCAATAATATTA
>BQNB010079647.1:0-18115 GCA_026074375.1 Tanacetum coccineum | reverse complement strand
CTTATATAAATAATGTAAATATACATAAGGGATGTAAGCATATATGTATATATGTATGTCATGTAAGCAAGTAGTGTGTATGCACATGAAAAAGTTTGATGTGATGCAATATTTGTGAAAACGGTTATAGTCTAGGTAAAATATGTAACCTAGTTCTCTATAACCTTACCTCTAGATACCAATCTGTAACACCCCCAAAATGTGTCGCAGCGGAATATTGTCTGGGAGTGTTAGTTCATAATACAATTGCACAAGATACGAGAGAATGACCTTTAAATGAGTCGTTTAAAAAGTAATCTCGTTGATTTTCTTGAAAATTTAACTTGATATGACATTTGTCCCAAAGTTTGCATCAAAATGAAGGGTTAATTGCTTAAAAATGTACTATACTTGCCACTCTTTGTCATTGTATGTAGACAACTATTTTTTTGCCATTGTGTCGTTCAAATTTTAAATTTGTGCTATTGTGTGTATTTTGTGACCATTTTACACTCACTTTTTTCAAATTTTGAAGGGGAAAATGGTCATTTTACATGCAGAAATAGTCGCAGAATACACACAATAGCACGAATTCAAAAGTTGAGCGACACAATGGCAAAAAAAATAGTTGTCTACATACAATGACAAAAGGTGGCAAGTATAATACATTTTTAGGCAATTAACCCCAAAATGAAAGACTAAAAATAATACAACGAGATTTGATTGTTTTGTGACGTTCAATAAAAGTTGTGTGGACCATAAGATTTCAAGTGTGTAATATTGTAACACATATAATATCACAAAATGTAATTACGACTGCACTAAGCTCATGACACTAACGCTACGACTTGTATGTGTGCAATTGAATACCCCGTGTAGATGTCAACCCGTAACATCTAAATCCGACATGGTATACGTCCGTTAGTTCGGTACACCGAAACTAATGAGCGCTACTCACCCGAACGGGGATGTCAATCTCAAATAGATCTATTTATAACACACACGCTTACATAAGTAATTAACAGTTTATGATAGTAGGCTTTGTGGGTTTCTGCTACTTAGGCATGCTACGTAATTATTGTAAACATTGAAAAGTATTGTACTTGTGTCCTTTTATAAAATGAACCGTGTAATGAATCTCACTTCGAGATTTGTAAATGAGTATGAAAACGAGTATGTAAATGAGTATGTAAACAAGTTTGTAAACGTGTATGTAAACGAGTTATGAAAACAAGTATGTAAACGAGTTTAAAATCAATCATGTAAATGCACATGTATTCTCTCCCAAAATAGTTAAAAACAAGTAAAATAGGGGCCATGAAACTCACATCTAGTAAATGTATCAAGTGTAGTAACAATCAACAGAAATGACGTCACTAATAATCCGGAATACAACATAATTAATTATAGGTCATATAAATATAATGTACTTGAAATAATACAACAATGTAAATTATAAAGTTATATCACCACCTAATAGTTTTTGTTTAGTTTATAAGTTGAAACAACATTTTCGTTATGTTCGTCATTTAATGTCTACATATATGTACTAGTAAAATATTACCTTTGTCTGATAAATAATTATTGTCGTTAACGCTCGATTTACTATTTTTATTATTTTTGTAACGACACTTTATATATAGTTCGATTGGTTTATAAAATAATATTTATGAAGTTTAAAACATGTATGAATATTATATAAGCAATACTATATTATTTCGTAAGGTTTTTATAGTCCAAACGGACCAAAAAACACTACTTTTAATTCCCATCAGCTCCTTTATTTTTATAAAAATGTGCAGAAAATTTTATATAAAAGTTACCTAGTTTCTAAGAAGATTTTCTCATTTTAACAAACTTTTAGACATCGAAACTCGCGCTTATATGGTAAAATATCATTCCGAGCAATATTTTAGTTTTATACTTAAGCCGGTTCGGACCCTAAAGTCCTCAAAAACGTATTTTATAAACTGATCAGATTGTGTAAAAATTTATAAAAGCTGTCAAAGTTTTAATAGTAACCGGTTTCTTAATAAATTCATATCTTCTTCGTTTTTATCCGTTTTTCGAGTTTTCTATATGTACGGAATCATCTTAAGATGTACTATCATATTTTAAATGTTTGATTTTGCCTAGAAATCCGTGTCAAAATAGAAAGTACCAACTGCCCATATAAGTTATAAACTTTTACTTTACAATTTTTATACTACAAGTCTACTAAATTTAACATTACAACATCTTTTGTGTAAATAATGTCCAATAATTTAGATCCATTTGTTTTACTTCCATTATGTAAATAAAAGTTAAGAACAATAATTAATTTATAAAACTATATAAACTAATTTATAAACAAATAATTCAACAACTAGTTAAATAAATTTACCAACACATGTAATATATCAAATTAAGTATTTTCTCATATTCTAACATATTTGTAACACATTTTTACCGTGTATATGTAATTACTTGATTATGTATAAATCTTGATTTGAATGCTGATGATGAGATGAACACAACTAAACCTATATCAAATCTATTTTGTTTGATTATTAACCTAAACCCTTTTAAATACTTGTAATTCCTTGCTAGAAGTCCAAAAATAATTCTTCCTTCTTTGTTCTTAAGGTTGGCCAGTTCTAAGTGTAGAGAGAAAGAGTGTTATGTTGTTTTCTTTACTTTGTGATAAGAGAAAGTAAGACTAGATCTTATATACTAAACTAAAGCATGACACTTATACTTGTTTAATGCTTAGGAGACAAAATAGGATTAGACATGTCTTGAATATATATGTTGGCATGCTAGTTGACGTGTGTGAGTGAGCCAAAAGAAAAGCAAGAGTAACATGGTGGCTTCTAACCCAGAGGTAATATGTCTCTTAGTGTTTTGTTATCCAAAGAACAAATAAATCTTATGGACAAATAAGGGGCCGGTTATTATATAATTCTAGAAGGAGTTATTGTAAAATTTGGAGTATTGGGTATAATTGTGGGTATTTGTTTAAGTTTAGAAAAGGTGGTGGTATTTCGATGCATGCATAAATGCAAAATATTGCGAAACATAAACGTTTTACGTAACGTATAAAAATAAATTGTGAAAAGTTATAAATCATCTTCGTAAAATAATATAACACTTATTGATGTCGGTTTACGTTGATTGTTGATTTTTAGTTTACGCGATTTAACTCAACGGTTGAAATCAAAAGTAAACGCGTAAAAGTCTAAAATAAATAATTGAATATTTATTGACGTAAAATGACCTAAAATGCGAATTGTTACACATAAGGCTCCTAGCCACATTTAGGAGGTGCCTATGTTTCCTTTCAGCAATGCCATTTTGCTGAGGGTATAAGAACAAGTGGTCTGATGAATTATTCCACAAGAATAAAAAAACTCAGACATTTTGTTATTTACAAACTCTGTTCCATTATCTGATCTAACTACTTTAATTTTACATTCAAACTGAGTTAACAAGAGTTTTAAAAAGAAACAAAGTTATTGAACACTTCATCCTTTGTTTTAATTTAGTAAACCCATACTCCTCTGGAATAATCATCCACAATAGTATGTAAATACCTAAAACCCTCTATGCTAGTAACCTTATAAGGTCCCCACAGATCAATATAAACAAGATCCCCAACTGCAAGAGTCTTATGGTCACTCAAAGGAAAGGGTTCCCTTGACTGATTTGCCTTGTGACAGATGTCACAAGGTGACACATGAGATTGTTTAGACACTTGCAGTTCTTATTAAAGAACAATAATAACTTGGTCAGATAGATGCCCAAGCCTATTATGCCACAAGGACTTAGAAACAAAACAAGTTATATTATTAGACATATAAGTACCCTTATTCTGAGTAGCAGGCAGATCAAACAGATAACGGCCACCATTTTCACTACCAGTACCCATGATTTTGTTTTGATTTAAATCCTTAATATAACATTTATGCTTATCAAAACCAACAAACATCCTACTATCTCTAATCAACTTATGAACATAAAGCAGACTAACAGAATACTCAGGTACCACCAACACATCATATAGAACAACATTGTCACATAATTGCAAATTACCAACATATTTGATTTTAGCTAAGGTCCCATTAGGATGACCAACATTAAGATTTAAATATGATATATCAATAATTCCAAACATATTTTTAGTAGAAATAGTCATGTGTTGGTTGGCCCCTGCATCAATAATCCACCCAATGCTTATATTAAACAAGATAGTATTAATATAAAAAAATCTCTCAAAGTGAATATTAAAGAAAATATTGCCATTAAAGAAACTTGGAATACCTGCCATATTAGCATGAATCTTACCAGAAGGCACATCATTGACGAGGGACATCAATTTCATTATTTGTTCATTAGTGAATGATAATGAAGCACCATTCTGAGTAGTATTTTGATTGAGCTCAGCATTAGCATTAAAATTTGACTTAACACTAGGCTTTGAAAAAGATTTATCGTACCTTGGAGGGTATCCAATAATGTTAAAACATATTTCTATAATATGACTAACATTTTTATAGTTTTTGCAAGTTAAGTTCAAATTAGGTCCTCTAATATTACCACTGGTGTTAACAAAATTAGTCCTAAAATTGTTTACCCTCATATTATCAAACATTTTGTTCCTATTATTATTATTATTAGAAAAATTAGTCTTGGACACAAAACTACTGGTTTGAGGTTTAGGCACATCACCAGAGGAAGAGGCAATGCCTCTATGAGATTCCTCTCTAGAAATAATAGCAAAAGCATCCTTAACATCGGGATGAGTCTCTGTAGATAAGAGACTACTTCTAATAGGTTGATAAACATCATTAAGACCCATAAGAAATTGCATATGTTTCATCACTTGATTATGTTTTAACACATCCTCTCTAGCAGCAAAAGAACACTTAGTCAATTTAGTCATAATATCAAATTATCTCCAGAGAGAATTAAGTTTGATAATACTCAGAAACATTTAATTCACCTTGTTTGAAATTATGAATTTTCTGTAACAAATTGAAAATAATAGAACCATCAAGCTTATCATATGTTTCCTTTAATTTAGCCCATACTTCAGCAACATTATCGAAAAAGATTTGTCCAAGAAACAAGTCCTCAGACACAGAGTTCAACAACCAAGACAAAACAATAAAATTACATCTTTCCCACTGATTATCCAGTGGTTCACTAGACACATAAGTAGCTTTAACATAAGTACCATCTATAAATCCAGTTTTATTCCTAGTATTTATAGCTAACTTCATAGCCACAGCCCATACTTTATAATTCTTAGTACCAGTTAATTTCACAGAAATAATAGTACGAGTATTAAAATCACTATTATGCAAATGTAAAGGATTACCAAACCAAGACTACTAATTAAATCCACATTACTACTGATAGCACCCGCTATAATGAAAAAACACAAATAAGTAGATAAAGAAATAACAATAATAGACACATAAATCAAATAAGCACAGAAAAACAAATAAAGAAAATAGATAAACAACCAAAAATAAGACATCAAGAACACACTTACACCTAATATCTACAAGTCCTTAGTTAAGTTAATTGGGATAGACCAGAGCAGGTATTCATACTACTATTGGGGGCAGATCAAGGTGTTAATCTATCCGTTTGCACCAACTTAACTAGAAAACTGTAAATCTTAAAGGAAGAGATTAACAACTTACAGTTCTATAAGAAAACTTACGGAAAAACAACTCACAAAACCCTTGATTCACTTAGTCAAGGGATTTTATAAGAAAACCAAGTCCCAATAACCAGATCTATCAACTAAATCAAAAATCCCAAATATCTACAAATTAGGGTTTCCAAGAATCAAACCCTAACATCTCCAACTATACAGTTATTTACACAATTGAACCAATAATCAATCAGAACAACCAGGTCTAAAGCCCAAGAAACCAATCAGATCTAATAACACCTAAACAAACCAAGATTTAAAAAAATCTTTTGAATTCCAGACAAGAAACACTAGACTAAACAATTTTATGAAAAACCCCTACATTTTACGAAACCTTAAAATTTGAGAAAATAATTTTAACAAACAATTAACCTCCTCAATCAAACCTTTGGCTCTGATACCATGTGGAATTATCACAAGTATATCAAAGAACCCAACCAACCTCCCCTTGGTTCTTGTTTTATTACTAAAAACGTTTATTACAATACAATTAGAATACGAAAAGTATTATATACAGAAGAATGATAACAGAAACCCTAATTAAGAGAGAGAGAGAGAGAGAGAGAGAGAGAGAGATAAGTTATGAGCTGGTCAAACTTGACCCCAACTTATATTCACCTCAAAAGTCCACTTTCACCTTGCACAATAGAAACAAACGCAAACAGTCCTACCTTGAAAACTATAGAGTAGGGGTGAGCAAAACGGACCGCGGACCGGATGAAAACCGGGGGACCGAGAAAACGGGCACCTAACCAGACCGACCGGACCGGACCCCGAAACCTATTTTGGTCCCGGTCCCGGTCCATCCTTTTCTATTTTTGGTCTTTCGGTCCCGGCTCCGTGGTCCGGTTTGGTTCGAGTTCTTGACAAAAAACCCACAAATGAGGCATTGATGGACCCAGATCGGACCGAATTCCGAACCAACCCGGACCGGACCGACCATTTCGGTCCGGTGTTTTGGCCAAGGTCGGTTTCGGTCCGGTCCGGTTTTCGGACCGTGAGCACCCCTACTATAGATGTAACAACATATGAAGCACAATGTTTATACTATTAGACATGAATATCCCTAACAATATATAGCACATAAAAGATACGTCTGACTTGTATACTCAACACATATCTTCCTAGCAATAAAATCATGTAACAAAATGTATAAAGAACAATCATTTTCATAAAATATATATTCATTATCAACTCACAGATGTTTTAATTCTCACAAGTAATGCAGATATATATAAACATCAAAGTAAAAATGTAAAGAATGTGTGTAGATGCTGCTATCAGTTTTCACAAAAAATTGTCATACGTATCCTACAAGAGCGTTAAACATTGCGCGCGAGCAAGACGTTGTTCGCAGTCCAAAATCGCGCGCTGCCCCCAAACTGTCCATAGTGACACACGAACAATTCTCACACACATCATCTTTGCAGATCTAAATCAGAGGGCGATTGACCATCTTGAGAAGATTCATATGAGGTCTCCGAAGAGAGCTCACTGCGAGATCAGACATCACTCAAAAATTTCTCTACTGTTAAAACGTAGTAGTGAATTCTGACATTATTATTCTGCACGTGGGAGATTCCGAAACACCATTGTATGTACACAAGAATCCGTGCTTGATTGGATGCGTAATCTACACACACTTCTGAGTTATGGAGCGAGCATATAGTAGAAATGCTGCGCTTAGATTTGGTAGAACTGAGCTGTCACTGAGGGCGGCGGATGAAACTCCACGAGCCTATATCACTATGGTGAGACTGGAATATGGCACGAAATCTAGCCAGATCTCATGTAAACTTTACTCTATCGGATTCATACGCTCTCGTTGGTTAACGTTGGTTACCAGAGCACTCTGTGAAAAAGAGAAATAACTGATTCACAGATCGTCTCTTATCCTGATAACGATAGTCACAGACTGTCTACATCTCTCTTCCTTAACAGCCCAGGTGATTGACTAGGAGTATAACAATACGATTCAGAACACATAGGGACACAGCGCGCCTTAAGTCTACAAGATACTAACACACACACACAACACACTAGACACACACACACACACTAGCACTTATGGGCGTGTGTGTATCTATTGAGAGTTTTATATCCGTATGCGGGGGTAGCGAATCTCTATTGAGACTCTAGTCTAAACAGACTGAGGTGGTTGGGAACACCATTAGAGTTACAATATCGAGAACGTGTTTTTATCTACGCTAGATATCAGACTCTCAATATCAACGTTGAGCTATAGCCACACTAATGGACTATTCTCTAGAGAATTTCTTATATTACAACGTTTGCATCTACATACACTATGATCTTCACAGACAGTTGAACCGGAACATATTTCGCTTGCACACTTACAAGTATCATTATGACTCAATGGAGAGCTACTCTTTATTGAGGAGGAGAGAACATATCTCACAAGATATATATTTAGAGTGAGTGGTGACGCAGGGATCTAGGGTGTTATTGTGTGAGGTCTGTCACAGGAGCTTGCACTCACAACACTTCGCGACTAGACACAGTAATGAAACAGTGTGATCTAACATGGTTGGACGAAGGTATGGAAGTCAACATACACAGGGACTTTCAAGAGCTATGGAAGGGTAGTGAGTGAGGCAAATATGGGTCTGGATTGAAAGTGTTTCGGGGGGTAACCAATGACGACATCAAATGTAGACGAGTGAGTTGTGAGAGACATAGCTAACACAATCTTTTAGTATGCGGTTGTAGTGTACTTAGTATATATATGCTGACTATAGTAGCATAGAGAGGATCTAGTGATCGGAGACACTAGTATCAGCATAGATGGCAGTTAGGGAGGATGGTTGTGGAGGACAATCTAGAGCGTAGGTACGAGGTGAGGAGAGATGACGGACGTACACACACACTCGTCTAGATATTTAGTCTTTATGTATTACTCGTGGTTGTGATCTGTGTGCGCGGGCACAACTATGTGTAGATGTTAGTAACTAGGTTATATTGAGACTTGGTAGATTTTTGGGACACTGATGTGTGTAGCTGGGTATGAGCGTTGTAAGATTCATAATTATTAGGACGAGGACAATACTTTGTGTTTATATATGAGGGGCGGAGTTTAATGTTTCTATACAGGGAGATAGTATCTCTGGTAGTGGTTGTTTAGTGCTGGGGATGACACATGAGCCTTTAGAGGTGATAGTTTATGGAGGGAGATCTCATGTATTTGACAGATCTTCAGTTCGCTTGTTGAGTGCACTGTGACACGTATGAACAGTGAGTGAGTTGGTGGAGACAATAGGAACAAAGGTGAGCTCAATGGAAATATCTTTAGACAGTTACTTGGTTTGGAATAGACGTGAGTGTGATACAAGGAGTGCCACACACTAACTTAGTTAACAGATGACAAGTCTCTGCATACAATGATAGGAGAGAGTAAAGGTTACACGTGGTGGACACAACTAATAGTATTGATATTACACATGTTGTACAGCGGGTATACTTGTATCTGTTTAGTGGTGTTTTTTTATAGTGGTCTATCTGATTGACTGTCAAAGAGGAGCGTGGCATGTCTTTGAGGTGGAGGATGAAAGAGTTCACGAGCACACGGACCGCGGACCAGACCGGACCGAGAAACTGGCCCGAACCAGACCGACTGGACCGGACCGAACTTATTTCGGTCCGGTCCTTGGTCCATCCTTTTTCTTATTTTCGGTCTTCGGTCCGGTCCGGTCCGGTCTTACAAAAAACCCGACAATTATGCATTGTTGGACCGGATCGGACCGAAGACCGAACCGACCCAGACCGGACTGGACCATTTCGGTCCGATGTTTTGGCTAAGGTCGATTTCAGTCCCGTCCGGTTTTCGGACCGTGAACACCCCTACTATAGAGTAACATATGAAACATGTTTATCTATTTGACATGAATTATCCCTGAACATATATTAGCCCATAAAGAGTACGTCTGACTTGTATACTTAACACATATCTTCCTAGCAATAAAATCATGTAACAAAATGTATAAAGAACAATCATTTTCATAAAATATATATTCATTGATCAATTCACTTGTTTTAATCTCACAAGTAAGATGATATATAGAAACAAAATGTAAAAATGTAAGAAGAACAATTAGTTTTCATAAAAAATGTCATACATATCAAAATTCTAACAGAGTTGTTGTCCAATCGACTAATCCATTGTGAAAAGTTGATTTTTTAAGCTAAATCTTAGGCCCCCTTTGGATTTTGGGATAATTTGAGAATTCAAATTTCTCTTTGTTAAACGGTTAATGTCTGACTTTTCTGAACGTACGAGGTATCAAATATCTTTTATTCTAACTTCTAGGTAGGATCCAATATATGACATTATTAAACTAAGCACGTGTTAAATTTCTTCCTATGTAGACCCTAACAACACTACTATTTTCCATTTTCCTTTAACGTGCACCACGTTTAGTTTCCTATTTCGTAAAACGTTTTCTTCCTGTACGTATTGGACCGCATATATGAAACCTACCAGGGAACACGTTAAGTATGCCATGTGGTCTCGTAGACACAATGTGTATCATGATTTCGATTTTTGGTAAACATCGTACTCTAGTAAAACTTGCCTATATAAGTACATTCATTTTAAGATTCAGATTCCATATCATACACATTGCTTCAAATGGAACCTTCTTTAGCTTCAATCAAAGTTTTGGTCACTAATTTGAAGGAGATTTTCTCAAAACAAAAAAGTGGGCACCTTTACTCATTTATGCCACCATCGGCTTACGACACAACGTGGTTAGCAATGATTCCACACCCTCAAGAACATAGTGCGCCATTTTTTAAGGGTTGTCTTGAATTTCTCAATAACCAAAAGGAAAAAGGATAATAGGGAGATCTTCCTACCATTAATGCTCTTCCTGCTACTCTTGTTTGCATGGTTGTGCTCCGAAAATGGGGATTTAGCAAGGAAAATATAGAAAAAGGTGTGTGGTACATGACACATTATGCATGCAAATGAAAAAGGATTACATTCTATATAAGTAAAATGTATTGTATGGAGTCCTAAGAGGTTATGCTAAATGTAACTAATGAAGAGTTGTGTTTCTTTTCTCATTGTATTTTGTAGGATTGAAATTTATACATGAAAATATGGAGGAGATGCTTCACGATACCCTTGATCATCTTCCTCGATCGTTCTTCATTATTTTCCCTGCAACCATTAAACTGGAAGAATCATCAGGTCTAGAGCTAAAGTTATCTGATCACATGAACTTGATCGTCTCTTATATATCCAATACAAGGCAACAAATAATTCACAAGTAAGCATACAATCACTGTGTTTTAGCTTCTTGCTAGCTTAATAAAATTGCCCTAAAAAAACACTTGCAAGTATATATGCAGATATATTTAAATTAATTTTTTGAGTAAATTGTCTTTATGGGTTAGTATTACCTTCTTATTGGAGACATAATGATGAAAAATTCTTGCAGAGAAGAGATGGTTGATAAATGGCAGTACCCTCCGTTGCTTGCATACCTAGAGACCTTTCAATTCACAATGCATAATGTGGATCAACAAACCATAGTGAAGCATTTGAGCGAAGATGGATCACTTTTCCAATCACCCTCGGCTACCGCACATGCGTACATTTCTACCAGAAACCACAAATGCCTTGAGTATCTAATGTCACTTGTTCATAAGTGTCCTAATAGAGGTAATAATTCAGATAATCACATCTTATATCAAAAATATGCAAACGAACCTACCAGTTTTTCACTTGCAATACTGAAACAACTTGTTACCAGGCTTGATACAGATGAGCAAAAACAGCTTTGTTGTCACGTATTAGTGCTTCAAAATTTATACTTTAATTTGTAAGTGTAGATTAAAGTGTGGAGATTATGTATTGAGTTTTTTTAAATTGCTTTTGTAAGTGTAATGGTTTAGAAGAAAATCGGTACCTAATCGGCTGATGGCACAATCACTCAAGTCTTCCGATCCATTTACCTAGCACACTTCAATATGTTCTAAATGACTAAGCATCAATATGTCACAAAATTTTTTTGATTTATTTATATATCCTCTTGGATTTGCCTTCCAGATAATATATCGTATATATACACAGTTCCACAAAAGTACCCGATGGACGAAGAACTAGTTGAACTAAGCATGGTTGATCAACTGCAGAAGCTAGGCCTATCCGAGTACTTCATTGAGGAGATGGAAAGCATCCTGAAAAAAGTTTATAGGTGATACATTAGTTACATGGATGTTATATTATCAGATATTAGACATTTTCATTTAAATTAGTATGATACATTTCCAAATCAAAATATGGATTTTCAGGAGCTACATTAAACAAGAATCACAGCGCGATAACTTTAAATTTATAGCAGAAAAGATATACAAGGACTCCTTAGCTTTTCGACTTTTTTGGCTGCATGGGTTTACCATATCTCCAGGTAAGTATAGATTATGGTTGATGCTTATATCATAACCGTTTTCATAATTTGAAACTAAAATTGTGACAAATATATATTAGGCTAATGTACCAAACGACTTTGGCCTCCCAGTATCCAGTTTTAACTGTCCTCGGCTATTAACCATGTAGTTGTGGGTTTTTATTCACCAAGTCCACGTCCTTCGATATCCACGCTCCGTCCCATCTAAGCTAGCAAGCATATACCTGAGATAAACATGCTAAAACGTCAACAAAATGTTGAGTGAATCAATAGAGTTTATAAACAATCATTTTGAACGCAAGCATAGCAAAATATTTAGTTCATAGAACAATCACAACGATGCTAGAGCCACGAACCGAACCTTAACCATGTAACCAACCTAGAGTGATAGTGTTACACACTCCCAATACTAAATACAATATGTCTCCGTATGCCCTCGCGAGGTACACACGCCAGGTCGTTAGGACAAAATAGATCTATTATTATTGCATCAGCGTTCACCGGTTATCGGTGATTAACGGTTCATGAAGGAAGGGCCACAACATACCACTCATAGCAACGTTCACATAATAAAATCACCTGTGTTCGATTTTCTAAAACGAGCATGTATCTCCCTCGCGGGTTTTTAAAACATAAAAAGATTTAAATACGAGGCTATGAACTCACCATTAAAGCAAAGAGATCAGAAGTAGATGAATCTTTGGATGAGAAAAAAGTACGCCTAAGAACCACCTAAAAGGTGTGACGCAACTTAGTATAATGAAAGAAGTCAATACGTAAAAATAATCACATGATCATGAGATATGTCTTCAAGATATGCACGACATTGCATTACGACTTAACCAAGGTATTTTCATCCCTAAATTGGTATTCAACCTGAGTTTACACTTAATTAGTCATCTACTAAGTTTCGCTCATTAATTCTTATTTTACTACTCTGTTTCTATACTTTTTATAATTCAAGAAAAGACGTAAAAAATACAATTTCTAGATTTCACCCGACTTCATGGTCTCATAAATCCTAATCCGTAAAGGCTACGAATACGAGGCTTTCGCCCTTGAAAATATCTTTGAGTCTAGTTTCCAGAATGTAAGGCTTCATTATCTAATTTGCTTCCAATCAATAGGAAATGACATTTTACTCTTAACAACACAAACTAGAAAGTTTTCTGAATTTTAACTACTTATGGAAACGGCCATAAATCCTAAACCGTGATAGCTATTGAAGTGAATCAACTTGGAGATGTTAGCCTAAGATGTCTACTACATAAAAATATATTTAACCTCAACACTTTAGTACAAAATTCTGGAATTGCAGCCCTTTTCCAATCGATGTTCCAGAATTGACTAGTTTCCGTAAATCGGCCATATCTCACTCGTTCGAAGGAGATATCGCCCTATCCAACTCAACACAAGTACCTTGAACATATTTCTACAACCCTATCAAATAATCCAGACCTTCTTAAGCCAAAAGTTTGCTGCAATTAATTCTTTTATGCAGTTGGTCTGCAATAGTCCCAGTTTTCCCACTGAACACTAATTTTGGCGTATTTCCCAAACCGTTTATCCGTAAGGGCTAAAACCACTTCACATGTTTAAGTTAAATTTTTACCTATCACCTATAGTTATGCATATTTATATGTTATAGTACAAATTTATGGACCTTTCACCCTAAGAAGTTTAAGACTCGATTTTTGACTAGTTTTAGTAATTTGACCATAACTTCCTTATTCGGAATCGATACAAAACCATCTAATTTGCCACATTAAGCTTAGAACTATATCTATTCAACCATGTCATTTAATCACAGGCTCCAAGCCAAAAATTATTAAATATAACTATGTTTTGCTACTGACCTCAAAATAGTCCCTAAAAACTACTTCAAAACCCTTCCAAAACTTAACCAAATCATTATCTATTCACTTGCAATGCCACAACACATCTCAATAACATATCTCAATACATTAAAACTTAATGTTCATGATCAAACCAAATCAATGAAGCTATGAACATGCATTCTTATAAAAAGAAAAATTAATCACATGCATTCAAAATAAAATTAAATCAACACAAAAAGGAAACAAGAGGCTTACAAACACAATGAAATAGAAGGAAATTAATCAATATCAAACCCTTGTGGGTTTGATATTCGGTCGAGAACACATGGACCAAAGAAAAACCCAAAAATCTTGATTCGTTTCACCAAACTTGTTAGAAACACTAATTATCAACTCCTTGGTGATCTTCTTGCACCCAATTGGATAAAAACCTATAGAATCAAAAATTTATTAAAATCAAGAAATCATCAATTTTGATGCATGATTGATTTTAATTAAAGAGAATGATGGGGTTTGATTTAGAGATGATTTGGAGTAAAATGGAAGTGATTAATTGGATTTTGATTGAAGGAGGTGGTGATTTTTCCTTGGTGGCTATCGAACAAAGAAGAAGAGGGAAGAAGGCCGGTGTTTTTTTTGGGTGAAAATCATTAAATAGTAACAAAGTTTGAGATCTGTTCCAATTTGGTACTTCAAACATTATATCAATCACTAAAACCGTCAAAGTTTCTAAACTGTTCTATTTTTGTGTAATTTTCATGTTAGAGTGACCTGAACGAAACACTTCTCAAACTTGGTTATTATTTTGTGGTTATTTTCTATGTTTAGTTATGCATTAACAGGTTATACATACAGTTGGTTGGAAGTAGTTAAATTCATGGGGTGGGTGTTTAAAATTAATGTACAACATGTTAATGCATACATAGATACTTTGAGGTATCAAATTGAAACACTAATGAAACTTTGTTACTATTCTGTGACATATTCCCTTTTTTGTTATCTTGAATGTTAATACTATGTGTTGTGTCGTGTGTTTTTATAAAAGGGAAAAGGGTAAATGAGTTTGGTTAATGGGTTGGATAAAAGGAGTTAAGTGTGAGTTTTGTTTGGTCTCAAATCCTTAAAAGAATGAGAATGGGCTTGTAAACAAATACATGGTGTATTGGTTTTGGGTATTGGGCCGCCGGCTATGGGAAGGAAAAGGGGACTTGGGTCCAAATTTTCATTAAATATTCTGCGTCTTTTAAATCTCGGGCCCAATTACCTAATTAACGCACTACAAATTATAAAAACACGAATTTAGACTCGGTTCGGCCAAACACAAGTAAAAATTGAAAATGTACTAAAATAAAAATAGCTAAGCTCTCGAGGTTAAAATACGAAGTCGTTGATTTCTTGATCGATAAAACGGATAAATTTAAATTGTATGATTGGCGAAGGTTCTAGAATTGACGATTTTAATAAAAATTGGCTAAAATAATGAAAACGAATTCTTTAAATTAATAAAATAATCACGAGATTAGAAATATTAGTGACCTTAAATACGGGGTTTTACAATTAAGCTTTGAAGGGACACACAAAGCAATCAAGAAAAGCAACCAATGTCGCTTATCACATTGAATTATATAATTTCAGGGCAAGAGTCCACCATAATCATGTCGCTTAAAATTCAAGAAAATTTACATGTAAAGGCTTATTACTTTATGTTAAAAGCACCAATTTGTATTTTTAGGACGAATGCATTGCATGGACAATTTTTTTGGATATTATTTCTAATCTCGTGCATACGTGATATATATTCTTATTGAGTTGATCTCTAATATGTTTCAGGGGCCTTTTGTTGGTTCTTATATGATGATGAAATCTTGGATCATTTGGAGAACAACTGTGGACAGTTGAGAAGCTTATTATATTGTGTTTATAAAGCCACAGATCTAATGTTCTTGGGAGAAAATGAAGTAGAGAAGGCCAGATCATTTTCAAAGAAAATGCTTCAGAAAGTCTCAACCATGAAAACCATAATGGAAGATAATATCATCATATTCCCCAATTTATCCAAAGTGGTAAATACTAAATACACTCCCTCTCTCTATCACTCTCTCAAACACAAACGCACCTATAACTATTCAAGGTTTTGTAGATTGATGAAGAACTAAGCATACAATGGATCGCAAGACTTGATCACCTTGATCATAGGATGTGGATTGAACAAAGCAAAGAAGGACCTTTGTGGAGAGGAAAGGCCTCCTATTATACATTATCATGTGTTCATAGTACGGGGTTAATGCGACTTGCTATGGAAAACTACACATTCCGGCAATCAATTTACCAAAATGAACTTAAGGAACTAAAAAGGTAGACCATTGATTACTTCTAGTGTACCCTAACATAACACCAAGTTCAAACAAACATTATGTACAATGCCTAACTGGTCAATACTTTTATATTCAAAAGTAAAGAACAACCAAATCACTAAACATTTCCTACTACTTTTATGTAGTTAATTTTTACAAAGTATATTGTGTAGGTGGTCCAAGAAATGGGGACTTACTGAAATGGGATTTGGTCGAGAGAAAACTTTGTATTGTTACTTTGCTATTGCAGCTAGTACATCGTTACCTCATGATTCTATTATACGAATGCTTGTCGCAAAAAGTGCTATAGTGATTACAGTTGCAGATGACTTCTTCGATATGAGAGGCACTCTTGAGGAGTTACAAGTGTTGATTGATGCTGTTTATCGGTACCATATGTTTTCCTTGTTATTATATAGCTTGCCATCTATGTAAATCCCTTTGCTTTTTAAATTATTATGTTCATGTTTGAACAATAGATGGGACGGTAAAGGTTTAAATGGACCAAGCAAAGCCATTTTCGACGTGCTGGATGATCTTGTGACAGATACTACCAAGGAATTAGTCCTTCAGGGAAAGATTGATTTAACAGAAGATTTTAGAGACCTAGTAGGTTTCTTAGTCCTAATTTGTAATGTTAAAAGCAAAAGGTTCTTATAATTGTTATCCTTTCATAAATGCTCTAACTCTTTTCCTTAATAATTGTAAAGTGGAGGGAGACATTCAACTCGTGGTTAACCGAAACTACATGGGGAAAGAGCGGCTACATACCTTCGATGGATGAATACCTAGAAACTGGCATGATCTCCATTGCTACACATATCTTGGTCCTCACTTCTTCATGTTTCTTAAATTTACCCAAAAGCAAAGTCAAGCCACAAAAGTATGAAAGCGTCACAGAATCACTTATGGCTACTGCCCGATTGCTCAATGACATTCAAAGTTACAAGGTTATTCTTCAGAACCTCTTACCATAGTCATTTAGCTGTAGATGAAATAATTTGTTTTCTTTTGCCCTTACTTATTGGATAACCTAAAATTTTAAGCAGAAAGAACAAGAAGAGGGGAAAATGAACCTTGTATTACTTCACTTCAAAGATAACCCAAATGCAAGCTTGGATGATTCAGTTGCTGAAGTTCAAAGGTTTCTAGAGCGAAAAAGACAAGAGTTACTCGCCCATATTTTTACAGATGATAACGGTGATTTTCCTAGTCAATGGAAGTACCTTCATCTATCTTGCTTCAAGGTGTTTCAGATGCTATTTAACTCTGCCAACCTATATGATACAGACGCTGAACTACAATATGACATAGAGAGAGCAATATACATTCCTCCACAATATGAACTTTCCCACTATTTAATAAACGAAACAACTGCCCGTCTGTTGTCAGAAAAGCGGAACTTGAAGATCAGCGCTAGATATACTCAAACCCTACTTTGCCTAAATGGCCATAGTCGTACGAGAATTAGTGTCCGTACACTTCCCAAGAAGTACAAGAGAAATGGAAACTATAATGTGTTTAACTCCACATTTTCTAGTTTATGTCTTATTTAAGAGCCAATTCGTCATATTAAGAAGGAGGTAACTTAAAGAAACCAAATAAGTAGTAGTTGTCAATCATATATCAGGTTCTGCGTATATTTTTCATAAAAGCCAAGTTTAGCTACACTTATACAAACCCCAAAGTTAATAAAAAAAATGTTATGGGTATGATACAGCCTCAGTAGTTTGTGTCATTGCTTCTTGTTGGTACTTGTGGTTGTTAGAAATTGGGGTGTGTGTGATGATCCTGGATAACTCGCTTATA
>BQNB010079646.1:0-30177 GCA_026074375.1 Tanacetum coccineum | reverse complement strand
ATCAAAATAAAATCGAAACGACATAAAGGAACGAAAGTCTCGCAACAATTCCTAAAATACGAAATATCTAAAAGAAATAATCAATAACAACATGACGAGGTAAAGGACGGGATAAACTTATGCTGGTCCTCGCTTGGGTTTGACTTTGCCTCCGCAAGAATCACCCAACTCCGCGGGTCCAGCCCTATTACGCACATCCGACAAACGATCAACTATCCTATCTC
This sequence comes from Tanacetum coccineum, assembly GCA_026074375.1. Classification (NCBI taxonomy): domain Eukaryota; kingdom Viridiplantae; phylum Streptophyta; class Magnoliopsida; order Asterales; family Asteraceae; genus Tanacetum; species Tanacetum coccineum. Next base: position 29,953 of record BQNB010079646.1, on the reverse strand, counting down.
ATTCGGTTCCACAAGAGGCTCCTTATAACGTTTAAGTCCAGTTGGGAAAATGGTTCGGATGGGGGAAAACATAACTAAAATACTAAAAAAGTAATACATATCATATCAGATAGTGGTAGGCAAAATAAATAAAATGACAACTTAGCAAGATATAAAATATATAAGCTATGCAAAAAAATAGAGGGGAAGCATAGCAGTTATAACATTAAATACTTAAGCCCTAACAATAAGACGATCACGCTCACTATCAACAATCCACAACAATGAGACGATCACACTCACTACTAACAATCCATCAATGTCTTGAGACAGTCACGCTCAAGCACAACAAACAAGGGAACAAAATGTGTTCCACGATCCATATCACAATAGCAAGTAGCACATAACATACAATAGTCACGTATAGCCCATGCATCATTTAAATCACATTATCACAGTAACTAAAACATTTCAAAACCTCTTTGCATCATTTTCACCCCAAGAAAACATAAGAAAAAGGGGCTATGAAACTCACCTTTGCTTAGCTTTCCAAAAGATTCCTACAAAAGCTTCACAAACAACTAGCACAAATCTAACCAACAAAATAACTCGTGTTACAGGCTACTAAGCCAAAAGCTTAATGCACATGTAACAATCATATGATGGATTTCTAAGATGTTTAATTACCCTCATGGGTCACCCCGACACCATACCCAACTTTAACCACTTTATTAACAAGTTTCACTAGTTAGACACAATTTGTTCAAAACTACAGAATTTTAACGCGACTTAACGTACTCAAAACCTCTACTTACTGACCTACATAATTTATACCAAAAATCATCTATGTTCACTTATGAGTATATTAACTACCTTATGATTCCCATGAGCCATTTACATGCACAAGTACTCGTAAGAAAATCAAACTTCAAAACAGTCCCAATTCGGATCTGATTGCACACTAAAAAGTATGACCCTAAAAACCATACTTAGACAACAAATCAGAGGCTAAAAATTTATGGAAGTTTAATAGACACATAGAAATTGACTTCTGTAAAAGGGATAATCCTAATTCGAATTTTAAGTAGGGGTTTTACTCCCCGAAATCAGACCCAAATCTGACCCATATTTACTGTTTTGACAACTTTTCTTGCAAACAATATTTGAATGACTTCCCGACCTCATAAATCTTCGAGGTCGGATGTTCTGAAAACTAGACTCTCTGAGCTACGTTATAGACACTGGAAACTTGACAAAAACTATTACCATCATTGAGATAACAGCCGAACAACATAGCCCTAAATTCTGCCATAATCTAAATCATGTTTTAACGCGATCTAAACCCTAACGAATACACCATCATTGCAATATGATTAAACATCGTTAACTTACAGATTTTATATAACCCTAATTCCATCATAATAATTATTACATGTTTTTAATGATAATCAACTCAAAAGATTATAATTTATACTTTAAATCTTTAAATCTTGAATACAAAAATCACCAATCTTGAAAAAAATATTTTTCTTCTTTCTCTCCTTAATAAATTCGGCTGGAACAATGTAAATACAAGGGGAGAAGGGTTTTTGGTATTTATAAGGTTTACAAAAAAGGTTTAGGATAGATATCTTTTACCAATTTTAATTAGGGTAGGATTTGTTTTTCCTTTTTCCTCCCTAATCCTTAAATCCGGCCGAATCCCTTATCTTTTCTTTTTATTTTTATTTTTTTTAATTATTAATTACTTAATTATTTGCAATACCTTAAGTTTTTATAAAAACCTAAGCTTATTTGCGCATACCTTTTTGTGTAAACGCAATGTATTAGACTTTTAAAAATAAATAACTTTTCATTTTTATTAATCCTAACTTTCCAAAAATAGAAATTTCATTTCTTCCTTATTCTAACTACTAGAACCTAATCTCATCCTAATATTACTAACACATAAATATGTATACGTATAATTACTTACACAATTAACGCGAAACCGCTTCAATCACCAAAATCATTTCCTTGTCACCAAAAGTGAACGAAATGAACTCGACAAAATCCAACACAAATCCAATCCCAATGAGACGATCACGCTCAATGGATTGATTATCAAATCTCACATATCCCACACAACACACATAAACACATATAAACACATATAACACATAACTCATTCATTGCAACAGATACATAAGTCAACACTAATAGTTTGACTAACCTGCTCAAGTCATGGTTGTCTTAGTATCCCTTCCTTTAGGAAATCTCGTCCCGAGATTTAACCAAAAGGTTCAACTCTATCATTACCAAACAATAAATCGACAATACTTATCTTTCAAGTAATAGTCCTCCCATACTCCAAGGTTAAACTCAAAGTTTAGGCAACTTTGAATTCCAACAATTTCACAAGAATATCTTACTGCTATCCACTTTAACCTTCCCACAGAAAGGTAACGCATAGGCAAGCATAAAACCGCTCCAAACGAAAAGAACCATCCAACTACCTGAACCTCACCCGTCATCGAGGAAACTCGTCAAAAACCTTAAGTTGTGTAACAACGTCATTTATAACCCGGCCTTGCAACTCATCAAACAAGAACTGTCTTGAACCCAAGTTATAAGTTGTTACAAAGCCCAACATTTTTGAAAAATAGGCTCGACTTCGAGTTTATTCATAAAATAACTTTAAAAAAAACCAAAATCACACAAACACTTCTAAAGGCATACTAACTAAGGTCTACAATAAAACCTTACGTACCCGACTTTAACGTAAAAACTCCATTATCCCTATGCTCAAACTAACAAGTGTGGATACTCAGTTTTTTACCTAAAGACCAAAAGACCTCGCTTCTAGCCCAATGGACCTTAACTACCACCAATCTGTCTACATTTTAAAAACCTCATTAACTTCACCGGTCCACTATTCTCAACAGTTCCCCTCAACAAAACGAAGAGTTTTTGGTCAACCTTGAACTCATCCCAATAGCACATGCAGACTAGCATTCCGCGTACAGACATTGTTTTTGGGTTGACTCATGAAACGTGATCATGTACTCCCACTCAATTTCCTCAAGCAAATCTCAACCGTAAGCTACAAGGACCACCCTTTCAAGAATAATCAACTGTCCTACAATCCCTCGTGCTAACTTACACTTTTTTCCTCCCAAAGCCTAATTAAAACACCTTCAAAGGCAAACACATTAAGGCATAGGCCCCGATCTCCAACCTCAAACTCTAAAACCGGTTTGCGTCTATTTCATCATAGCGCTTTTTGACGGTCTCTTGGCCGCTTTTAGGTTTTCTTTATCAATACTGTAACTTTATCTGTCATATCTAGTACAAAAACATTATTAGGCCAAAATTGTTATAAGGAAAAATTGAAGTGCATTTCTAATCCTGATTAACATTGAGTGTTGATTATGGATAAGCGGTAGATAACAGCCACTTTGAAGGCAGGCCTATCAAACTACTCTCAGTTCTCATCTCCAATCTCTTTGCCCATTATAACATGCTACCTACATTTCATTACCATACAAAGCCTTCAAACGGAGGCACATCAAATGCTCGAATTATAACTATAACCAAAAACAATAACATGCCCTCATTATAATCATCCCAAAGTCTGAATCATACTTTACTATTGTCCATTACCCGCTTGAGAATGCTAAGACCGTACCAAATCCAATCGAGTCCTCTAAACCTTTCTGCCAAAGCGTCTGCCAAAACCACGAGGTATATCATCCATCTCAAGCTGATTAATCGTCACTAGAAATTTCATACCTTGCTATTATCTCATCAATATAAATCCTTAACACCAACTTTAACATCTTGAAATTTTCTATATAGCAAGGAAAATGAGCTAATTTTGGACCAGTTCAAATCGACCATCACCCAAATCACATCATACTCACTACTTTAACCTTAGAAATTTAGTAATAGAATTAACGGTGATTCTATCTCATTTTCACTCAAGTATCTCAGGCTGTTGTAGCAAGCCAAAAGTCTTTGACATTGTAGCTTTCACCTCTTAAACAAATCTAATAATTGCTAACATAGGTAACTATATATTTTCTACACATGGCTACCAATACATGTCTCCAAGGTTATAGTACGTCTTATTCGCTCCCGGATGTACCAAGTACCTTGATGTATGATGTAACACCCTCAAATCTGAGTATGCAGCGGAATGTTGAATATCCGAAGGCGTTACATTATTGGGTCAATAGCACAAGATCTGAGAACGACTACTAAACGTGTCGTTTGAAAAAGATACATTGGATTAACAAAATACTTGTTTGTTACATAAGCTCATGGCTTCAAATTTGTTCAACAATATAGATAAAGATTCCGGATTTATTAACAATTGACCCCCCAAAGTTTAAATAAGACCCAAATCTTAAATTGTTGACTCTTCAATTATTGACGTCCCAAGGTATCAACACAAGCACCTCGTCCTTATTGACCTGAAAAACATGCTTAAAAACGTCAACATATAAAGTTGGTGAAATTCAAAGGTTTATGTAAAATCGCTTGTAGTAACCGGCAAGATTTCGCAAGTGCCAAGATTAAGCAAAAATGCAAACATCATAAAAGTAATTACGTTTACCTAACTCATGACACCGAAGCTGACATATATGAAGTGCAAATATATTGCCACAGGAGTCCCGTGAAGATGTGCTAACCCCGCAACATCCCAAGTCGACATGAATCAGTTTCGTTTCCCATTGATCAGCTAGTCACTCCGAACGAGAGGGGGGGACTGTACAATCCCAAATAGATCTATCCATAACAATATCGCGCCACAACCCAAATGCAATACCCAATCACATCTATGCAATTTAACAGTTATGATTCAAAGGACATTATAATGTGTTATGGTACCTAGGCAAACACGTAATCATGGTAAAAAATGTAACACTGCTCCAATTTGTAAAACTAAGCATGTTCTCCACCCCAAGATGTAATCAATTAAATAATAGTAAAGCAATGGTACGCTAATAACTAACCTAACCGGTAGTCCCTGAGATGATAATAAATATCCAAGTAAGCAGTGGATCACACCGTCAAGTACCTAAGTAAGTACGGTCAAGTCTTAGTTTTAACGCATTTAAGCTAACGACTTCATTGTATAAACTAAAACCCATTTTAATTTTTATATATACCGTTATCACTTGGTGTGGTGACGCAAACAAGATTATTGTATTAATAATACCGATGGATCTCGAAAACGTGAAATTCATCATTAAAAAATATACTATTAATTAACATGTATGATTAAACCCGTTCAATGTCCGAATATTTAAAGTTCGAAAAGCCTCGAGCTCGCTATTAAGTGTTTTATTCATTTCACTTTTGCTCACTATCATACCCTTAAGTTCCTAGTTATTCCACTTTGGTCCCTAGGTTTATAAATATACACTTTTATATTTTAAACCTTTTAGTTTCGGAAATGACATAATTAGTCCCTTGAGTTTACAAAAAGGTAGTTTAGGTCCTTGTAATTACACTTAGATCCCTAAGTTTTAGAATGTGCAAGAACAGTCCCTGGGGTTATTGAAATTCGAAAATGACAAAGCTAACCCCTTATGTTTCGGAAATTACATTTTTAGTCCTTTGACTTGCGAAAATTTCATATTAGCTCCAAACAAACTTCAACAAGTGTCATTTCTCTTTGTTAAGTTCATTAAAGTTATAAAAGGTGTTTCGGCTTAAAAATAAGCTTATCGAGCTTATTTTTGGCTTAACGGGCCTTATCGGGCCCGTTAAGGTCCGTTGAGCATTTTAATGATCCGTTATAGTTTTAATGGGTCCAAAAGTCGTTAATAAGCTCATGTGGGTCGGTTAAGCTTAAAATAAGTTCGGGGAGCTTATTATGGCTTATTTCGAGCTTATTGGGCCTGTAAGCCCAATAGCTTAAACCGATGCACCCTTTAGAGTTTTTAGGCTTCTCCTAGTTTATTTTCAACTCATATTAAGCCCAAATAAACTGTTTTTATTTCGGCTTATCCCAAATAAGCTAAATAAGCTAATAAGCATTTCTATTGGGCCGGCTTGGGCCCGTTAAGGGTTTTAAAGTGTTTCGTTGGGTCCATTAGGGTCCGTTAAGCACATTAAGTTCCAATAAGCACTTAGGAGATCAGTTTGCTTATTTAGCTTATTCGATAAGCTAATAAGCCTATCGTTGGGCCTATTGGGCTCGATAGAAACCCGGTAAGGGTTCTAGTGGTTCGGTCTTAATTCTCTTGGGCCCAATAACGTTTTCTAGGATTTTTAGAAGACTTATGGGTTGTTTGAAGCTACCAATGAAGCTGTGGAAGCTTATTCGTGGTCGTTGGGCTTGCTTTGGGCCTCGTCGGTGGGCTGTTAGGTTTTACGAGTCCATTAGTGGCCCGAATGGTTTATTAGTGTAACATATGGGTCTCGATAAATCGTCTAACACTAAAACAACGTGTCTAGCATTTCCTAATCGCGACCCATAACATGCAAACGTTCATTAATCTCGTACACACGCACCCAAGCCAAATTGTTGTGTTTTCGGCAAATGTTTACGTACGGATTTTCATACATTTCGAATATATCAAGTGATTCTCACATGGGTTGCCTTCCTTGCATTTTAGATGACACCTAAAGGCTTGACTCGTAACTTACATTTTTATTAACGCGTTGTGAATGTTTTCGCCACACAAGTCCAATGTTCGTATAACGTACGTGCGTGAACCATGCATGGGTCGAACCATGCATGTTCATGCCCATATTAGCTTGGTTACACCCAAGTTAACGTAACTCTCTTCAACTAGACATGATCAAACTAGTAGAATGTAAATAGTTATGAGCTTAGTTCGACTTACAATAGTCCTAGATTCTCGGTTGTGGATTGATGAGGCAACCCGTCTCTTATACACCCAAACGCGTATGAATATGGTTCCCAAAGCTTATAAACCCGCACTCCTTGTGCTCGTGTTTTCCTTCTATAAACTTGTATGATGACTCTAGTGTATTTTGGTTCGAATGACACAAGGTGAGTGTGTTTGGTTGCGGGTTGTATCCCGAACAAGAGGAGAAAGGGTTTGAGGCGTGTGTGAGTTAACAAGAGTGTCAAAGGGTAAATATGAATGTATATTTATAGGCAAGGAACTAGTTTACACTCTTGGTTTCATGGACAACCCACACCGAACCAAGTTTGTCCCCTAGGAGGTAGTTTTGAAGTTTCCTAATGTTAATTCACTCATGGTTATTATGCTAAACACTGCTATTAAGCAAGGTAATGAGGAGGGATTTAGGTACATGATTCACTTAGCTTAGCCAAAATCTTAAAGGATTGTGTATTCTTGCTTGGATTAACACCCGCGGCACACACAGAGTTGGCAAAGCAAGAAAGGTTATTATCCAATGTGTCCAAAGTATCATTAGGGGACCCTTAATACACATTTTAAATACCTAGGATTAAAACTAGTACATTAAGGATCCAAAGTTTGGATTTTTTAGTATTAATTAAAACACTTAGGACGATTCTTGGTGAGTTTAACTTCCCACAAGATTTTCACGAACTCAAGTGATATAGAACACAAGGATTCTATTTAATTTTTAGTGTCTAGGCGTTTAATACGGGTATTGGTTTGAGTCTAGGTAAGTCTAAGTATTTCCGGGGTACGTCCAAATGTATTTTTATCGCGAAACGTAACCCTTTTTACGTGACCAATAAAAATAAAATACGCAAAGTACGTAATTATCTTCTTAATAATTATTTCTTACTTGGTTGATGTAAACCTAATTATTTGATTGGAACCGTTTACCATCATTGATTATTTGTTAGTCCCTACACACGATTTTATCTTCAAAGAAAATACTAAAATTAAAACGCGTATCGGACCAAAAAATAAATAGTGATCAAGAATAAGAGTCGTACAATGACTGAAAATGAGAAATGTTTACAGTTCTCCAACGTTAAAAGAGCTTTGTCCTCAAAGCTTAAGACCTCGTTATTGGGAAGACGAAGCCCGGTTTGTGAAGAAGTTGTGGGTATTTTTGTTGAAAAACGGAAACTTCACTGTTCCCAGGTGAAACTCAGGGCCCCCGCCTAGATTCCAGCGAACCTTAACCAATGGTAAATAAATTGGGTATTTGTAAGATGTGGCAGTTTATAGGAACCGGCTCTGCTGTCAATCCGTTTGATTTCCCCCGTTCCATGATTTCAACGGCTCGCCCCACAAACTGGAGCTTAATCGTCACATGTAATTCCTTTATAACTGGCAAGACTATATGGTTCGTCAAGCGTAACATTTTCTTCAGATTTTGAAACATGAAGGTGTGGTGAACCTGCTCAACTCTTGAGGAATTACAGCCGTGTAGGCAACCATTCCAACTTTTGCTAACACTTGAAAGGTCCCGACGTAATCACGAGTTCATCATTCCCCGTTACCGAACCATACGACTCCTTCCAAGTGAGACCATAAAGTTCAAACTATGTCTCCGCAACTATGAAATTGGGTAAGTCCATCGGCTACGCTCCGATCATACGTAGCTCTTTTGTCGATCAATGGTCCGCTTAGCATCCTTGCTTGATCAGGACTATCTTATTCGTTGTTTCATTGATTTAATTCCGGGACCAGTCAGTCAGGGCTTTTTCTTTTTCCCCAACCTCTCGGCCCAGCATACTGGTGATACTGCATTTTTCAAAACCATAACAGTGCCTCATAAGGGGCGTGGCCTTTATTCTAGCGTGATAACTGTTGTTATATAAAACTCGGCCAATGGCAATGCTTAACCCAACCCTTACCAAAATTGATTACGCAAGCACGTAGCATGTCCTCGAGAGTTAGAATAGTCCTCTACACGCTCAGCCATCAGTTTTCAATATGATCTACCAAGCTCAATGCTAATAATCCGTACCAAAGCTTATAGAAATGAATCGTTCCCCACAAAATTTGAAGTGAATCTTCGCCTCCACGAACCATTCAGATGAATGAGAGGCAGGTACCCGTGTCTTGTTGCCACAAGCCTGTTCAAGTACAACCTTGTCCAACTTATCCAAATGGATCATTCTCCTGTAATTGGCAAGAAGTTAGGCAGATTTTGTAAGTCTATCCACAATCTCACCAGATGGTTGTCGAAACTAGTGACTACCTAGAAGTTTGGTGATAAATCCATTGTTATATTAACCGCCACTTCCACTTTTTATTTCTGGTTGTACTAGCAACCTGATGGCCTTTGATGTTCGGTCCTTGTACGCCTGCACATGTCAGGCATTTGCTAACATACATGGCGATGCAGCCATTCATGATTTGCCACCAAAATAATTCTCCTCACATCTTGGTAACAATCATTTCGGAACCCACATCGGGATGGATAGAATATTTTGACTTGTTGAGGATTCGTAAGCATAACACGGAATCTTAGTCTCCAAAGCAAGGTAATCCAACTCTCTAACTGTGTATGCATATGTACCATGCGGCAACGCGGATTCCAATCTTTCCTTGGGTATATCCCTTCGGATCATACCTCCTACGTCTTCATTTACGATATTCTTTGGTTTCTGGGCTTCGATCTGAGCTTCTAATATTCGTTTGGGAAGATCCAAGCCAATGGTCATAACTAAGGCTCGAACCCGCAATGGCTCAATCCATTTTTTACGGCTCAGCGCATCGTCCACATAACGTTTGCTTTATATTTTTGATTCCCTGGAATGAAAACATTATCACAGTCTGTAGACACACATTAAATTCTAGCCAACGCGTTGCCGGGCCTCATGATAAGCTCCTTCTGATCGAGGAATGAGTTGGTAGACTTTTATGGTCGGTGAATAACGTTGCATCTGGTAACCGTATAGATAGTGTCCCTCCATATTTTTAAAGGCAAACACGACCGTCAAGTTTAAATCGTGAGTGTTGATAGTTCTTGCAACCGGAACTTTTAACTTCGAGAAAGCATAGCAATCACCATCTCTCACAGGCATTAACACCCCCGCGCCTAAGCCCTTGTATGACGCGATCACATTATACCACAAAGTCTTCGCTCCTGTCAGGTTAAAGCAAAATTGGGGGCAACCTGCACAGCTTTCTGCTTTATCAACTGAAAGCGTTCTCTCTTTTCTCCCCAATCGAACTTGAATCCTTTCTTTTCTGAGTAAGATGTCCGTCATTAGACTTAGGGAGGTGGGGGGGGAGAGGTATAACTTAAAACATACTTACCCCGCCCCCCCATGCAATCATCGAAGAAACAGACACTCGTTCATCAAGAACCAACGAAAGTAACCAGCAAGACCAATAAAATAGCGATCTCCGTTGGAGTCCTTTAGGAGAAGCCCAATCCTTGTAGACTTTGTAGGATGGCATACTTAACATAGACCGCGTACTAATACACGAGAACCTACCACCCAGACCCCTCGAATATTAATACTATAATTGTGGCCGGGTCCCCACATGTATGCCTCTACTATCAATGACATGTCCGAGAAATTGTACCTTCGAATCCAAAATTCACATTTTGAAAACTTTGCGTACAACTATATTCCTTCTTAAGCAATTCTAAAATTGCTTTAAGGTGTTCTTCATGCTCCCTTTCGTCTTTTGAAATAAATAAGTATGTCATCGATGAAAAATGATTACGGAACTTATCAAGGAAAGGTTTGCACATTCAGGTTGATGAGGTCCGATATGAATAACCCGCCGTGCCGATTGACATGTCCAAATGCATAACCTGGAACTCGTAATGGCCTGATAAAACCGAGTTCGAAATGCCGTCATTTGGAAGTGTCCTTGTTCTCGAACTCAAAGCTGGTGAAAAAACCTATCTCCAGATCTGATAACTTCGAAAATTGATAATATTAATATCCTGGGATCCATGAAAGTTGAACAAAAACGCAAATCGTTAATCCTCGGGAGCGGATAACTATTCTATACTTGTTAGTTTGATATAACTCGCTGTAGTCGATGCACAATTCCTGAACAGAACCTCCTTCTGCTTGACAAATAAGACCGGGGCTCCCCAAGGTGAGGAACTAGGCCTTATGAATCCCTTGTCAGAAAGCTCTTGTAATTGTTCTGTTAATTCCTTCATTTCGGATGGGGCCAATGATTTGTTGCTCGATGTCTAACGGGAGCGGCTCCTGGACAAAAGTCAATTTTAAATTCCCCTCAACTGGTCGAGCATGGAGGAAGACCTGGCAAGTCCATAGAAACACTTCTAGAAAATCTGAACGATATGGATCGTCCCAATCTGTTTCCTTTCCGACTTGTCCTCCTCTTTCTTTGGCGGATATCTGTGCTAAAAAGACCTGGCATCCCTTGGCCAGTACTCCTTGATCATTTGAACATGAGATAAACTGTCAAACTTCGGGATTCTCCTCCCGTTGCTACTTTCATTTTCCTCCGCCAAAAAGTCAAAGTACATTCCCGTATGGAACTTGAACAAGTTTCTTCTCAATCGCAGTCGACGATCACGAGCGTATATCTTCAAAACCCGTCCAAAACCGATAAAGACGAAATACAATAATTACACATACTAATTACCTCAAAACACGAGCTTAAATGAACCAAAAACAGACAAATACAGAAACTGCCAAATGATATGTTAGTTTTGCATTTAAATGTGCCGGAAGTGGATATACAACAAAAAGGCAGAAAACCAAGCCAAAATGGACAAAAATGAGCAATGTGAAAGGGAAAAGACAGGATGCAAAAAACAAGGCCAAAGTCCAAAAATGCACCAAAGTCAAGAGACAATAACTAAGCTATACTCCTTCATCAGGTCAAACCGAAGCCGGAACAAAAGAAACTGATAGGATGCAAGTCTTAACCCATCTGATGGGCCGGGAAAGCCAATAAGTATAACTATGGAAGACTTGTGAAGACCAAATGGGCCCTCAATCAATTACAACACCCCATTTGTGTGCAATTGACAAAGACTGTGGAAGACTTTGAATCCCAATCCTAGCCCCATTTACAGCCAATCTCAATCTCCACAGCCATTGTACACACAAAACTCCACATCATAAACCTTATTGGGCTTGAAAAAAGCCCAATAACCAAGCCTAAACCTATTGGGCCCAACACTAAAAAAAAAACAAACTAAAAAAAAAAAAAAAAAAAAAGAGAAAAACAAACAGCACAAAAAAACAAAATAAAAGAAAAAAAAAAAAACACTAAAAAAAATAATAAAAAAAAAAAAGAAAAAAAAAAAAATAAAAAAAAGAGTTAAAAATCCACAATAAAAAAAACTAAAAAAAAAAAAAAGACAAAAAAAAACACACTACCCCACCCAAGTACATCACTCCCACCTCCCCCCCCCCTCCCACCCCCCCCACCACTACACCCCCCCCACCCTCACCACCCACCCCGCACCCCCCACCGCCCCCCTCATCCCACTCGCCCCCCCCCCCCCCCCCCAGTCCCCGCAACCCCTGCACCCTCCCCCCACAGTCCCCAAAACACAAATAAAACGCCCAAACGTAGGTCTCCAAATGACCAAAAACCCCAGTGATATAAACACCCTGCCCCTCCAAGTTCCCACACCCAGAACGTACACTAAATCACACAACACCCAACCACAGCCCACCCCCCAAACCAACACCCAATACAACCGCCTTGAAACCTAGTTCTCACTATATACCAAACACAAATATAATTACAAATCAAATCCCCACCAGATGTACAAGTTGAGTAAAAAAAAAAAACAATTTAAATACATACCAATGGCCCACTGTCAAAATCCCACGTACCAGAAAATAGATAAATCGTAGCGTGCAAGAGAAGCAACATACCCAATCTACCCATCCTTCATATATAAACACCTGTCACCAAACACGTACCCACCCCGATACCCGCCAACCTCAAACCATCAAACCATTCCCCACGATTTTATCTTCCAAACCCACCTCCCAAGTACCCTCAACACCTATCCTCACTCACCTCCTCACTCAAACTCAACTCAACACACAAAAAAACAGACCTAACATAACTTCAATCAAAATCAACAAAATCATCACTCAAATCAAAAACTCAGCGACACAACACTCAATCAACTACTCAACAAAAAAAATAACCAGAATGAAATACTCAATCCACAAAACTCAAACATAAACTTAATAACAAGACAAACTTCCAAAAAATTCAGAACACATTCACACACAAAGCTCAGCAAAAAAAGTAAGAACTCACCAACTCAACACTCAACTTCACCTCAAGAAATACAATAACTCAAATTCAAACTTTGCCAAAAACACAAAACAAAATCACTCAACAATCAGAACATCAACCAATCAACAAACTCACAAAATCTCAACGCCGAGCCAAAAAGGCAAAATGCAAAAACAGCCAGCCCAACATAAAAATAAAAAATACACAACTCAACCCGAACATCAAGCCAAGACCCCAACCACCAAAACGCATGAGACGACATCCCCCGCCGCTCCCCCCCCTGGAAGGTCAATATAGTCTAGACAAATGAACACACACAGCAAGCACATCCCAAGACCACGAACGGTTGCAAAGGAGATCAGCAAAAACAAAAAGATCCAAGACCAAGAGCCCGAACCAATATAACCACCTTATATTATGTTTTTTATTAGCATAAATTAATAAAAATTTCAAGTCCTTACTTTTAATCATATTAAGTATAACTCAGTTTATTAGTATATAAAGCAAAAATTGTAATACTTTCATTACTAAAAGTTAATATTTGTGAAAATCACACCAATGTCAAAATTTAAAGAAGTAAATTAAAAGAAGCTTTTTAATTCCTGTTTTAGATTGTTTTAAAACATATGTATAAAGTTAAATATGCAATTGTAAAAATTCAAACTATCATTTGAGCTGTTTAAATCCTGTTTAAATTGTTTAAGAGTGTGTTAAAGTGATTGAGTATCCCTTATACACCCTTTTCTTAGCCTTATTTCACCAAGAATAAGTAAAAAATTCGATTTTTACAAATTAAGGGGGTGTTTGGTTTAGCATTGAAAATGGGTCAAACCAAGTTTGGCATGGGTCAAAGGCACTCAGCCATTCTTGGCTGAGTGTGTGGGATTCATTAGGGTAGTTTAATCATAAGTTTGTAGTTAAAAATTAGTTTTTAAGAAACCTTGGTCTTTTGTCAGAATTTTATAAAGCCAAAGTGTGCTAAACAGCTTAAGCTGTTTAAACAGCTTAAGCATACATTTTTTGTGCTTATTTCAGTCATAACTGGCCTTTCCCAAGCCCCATTGCTCTGTCATTTTCAAGTAACTAAGTAAAGTTAAGTGTGTATTGTGCCATATTCTTGAAAAACAGCCAAACTCAACCTTAAAATTTAGCATGTCTTAGTCCATTTTATTAGCTCAAATCTTGGATATAAGCTTAATTACATGCCTTTTAAATCTGTCTTTGGTTGGATTTGGGTAAAAAGCTCATATGAGCTTATTTTGATAAGCCAAAAAGGGCTTTAAGCCACTGTTTTACCTTCCCCTGGTGCTGAGCACCATATTAAGCCCCACTTTTTCTAGGTTATTCAATATTAAGCCATAGGTTTTTATGGCTTTTTAATATAGCCTATAGGTTTATCTTTTAGGTTTAGCAGTTTAAAACCATTAGTTAGCTTATTTAGTCAGCTTAATATAAGCTCAAAAGTCACCTTTTTCTGTTTTTTATATAAACAGTTTTGAATAGCTTATTTAAATTCAGCTTATCTTAGGGCTTATTAGGTTACCTTAGCTTATCATTAGGACTCCCTTAGCCTAGTATCTTATTCCCATAGTTTGTAGCTTATTTTGTAGCTTTAAATCCCAAAAAGAAAAGCTAAATAAGCTGTTAAGCTTATTTAGCCTGCTGTCATTAAAAGCTTAAATTTCTGGCTTATTTAGTGAGTTTTAGACAAAGTGCTTATTAGGAAAAATGTTCCCCTTAAGCCCCTTAATAAGTTTGCTTTTATAAGTTTTCAAAAATAAGCTGTTTGGACCCACATTGTCAATCGGGGTCCACTTCAGGGACCATTTGTGTAATTTCCAGTTTCTTTGTTAACATTGTTAGTGCTTCTAGTTATTAACTCTTTTCCATGTTAGTCCTTTCCCAATTTCACCGTTAGTCCATTAGTTTAACAGCAGTTAGCCTTTAGGTTATTTAATTAATTAGTTTAGGTTTAATATTAATTAGTTTAATTACTTTTATTTAAATCAGTAAAATTTGGGCATTTTTATATTTTTAGAATTGTTAACTTTTTCTTTATTTAATTTGATTTTTTCAGATTTTTTATAGTTATATTTTCTGACTTTTTATATTTAATTAGTTTTAATTAGTTTTTAATCTTAGAAAATTCATAAAAAATCCAAAAATTAATAAAAAAATATTTTTCTTTTTTATAAAATTTTCTTTTGTCATTTAGTGTCTAGGAAAAATATAAAATTTAGTGTAAGCTTAATTTTTCTTAAATTTCAGTTTTAGACCCGTTTTTACCGGGTGCGTTTTACCGTTTCTTTTCGTTTTACATTCAAACGACCTCCGTTTTAGTTCTAGTTTTCTTTATTTTTCAAGTTAAGTTAATTAGAATTTAATTTTGATTTTTAATTTAATTTAGCATTTATTTTCTTAATTTTTAATATTTAGGTTTCCCGATACCTTATTCTGTTCCCCGTATTTAATTTAGATTTAATTTTAGGACTTTCCTTATAAATATTTTGTTTCCGTAGTTTTTAACGATTATTTCCATATTGTTTCACGTAGATTATAGATTTATTTAATTGATTTTTGTTGTATTTATTCAGGTGTTCATATCATATATTTCTCATACAGGTCAATTTCTTTTTTTTTTTTTCTTTTTTTTTTTTTTTTTTTTTTTTTTTTTTTTTTTTTTTTTTTTTTTTTTTTTTTTTTTTTTTTTTTTTTTTTTTTTTTTTTTTTTTTTTTTTTTTTTTTTTTTTTTTTTTTTTTTTTTTTTTTTTTCCCTTTTTTTTTTTTTTTTTTCTATTTTTTTTTTTTGTTTTATCTCAAAACCAGGATAGATTTCAAATTGCGCCCCTTTCGTTGGGCATACGACCAGGGAATATCTCTTCGAATCACATTTATCATGATTTGATTCTTATATATTTTATAATATACTATAGCGAATCAATTTTTGGCGACGTGCGGGGAGGCATTTGCTACGATTCTATCCCGACTTTGATCTGAACTTAGCTTATTTTGTATATCATATTAATAAACAACAAAAATATTTTTCTTTTCTTTTTATTAATATATTCATATAAAAAATAAAAAATCCAAAAAAAAAAAAAATCAAAAGTATAAAGAAAAATTGTCCTAAAAAAATTTTAAATTTCAACTAATTGGAAATAATACAAAATATAATATTCTCAACTGTAGGTATTTTTATATAAAAGTTACGGTGAACTGCGGTGTTCACCATCGAACTAAAGGATTTAAAACTTGCGGTTCTGTGTCACTTTCGATATTACGGCTCACCTCATTCTGATTAACAAACTATAAGTGGGTTTAAGGTGGGTTGTTCCTGGATCTACGTCCCAAAGAGATTTAAGCTTCGCGCTATTCCTACTCCTCCGGCTCACTGTGCGTTTTTCATTGTGAGAGCTAACGTGAAGTCAAGATTCGATTATTTGGCTTAAGTTGTCTATCTCTTGTCGTTTAAAATAGAATGTGAATATATTTTTAATCCAAAAATCCATAAAACATTTGTGTATATTTTTCTTTTTTTAAGTTTCTATTTTGTGCATGCGCACACCGATCTCTGTCCCGTGAGCAGCGTCTTCCCCCAAACCAGAAGAAACGCCAGTTATTATCGTACCCTCTTCGTATTGAAATACCATTTAGGAAGATCCTCACGTAGAGCCTAAATGTCAGGACACTCGAACTATGGCTCAATGCTCCAAGCATCCCACCGAGGGTTTTACAGAGGACGCAATTCTTTATTCCTGTAAATTGTGGCAAGCAATTCGAACAGAGGCTATGGGTTAATCAATCTTGTCAGAACAAACAGTTCTCTCGGTCTTGATAAAGAAATACCCGCATTCTCATATCCGTTACTTCAACATGATACCTCCACAAATGGGGTCCCCATTTGTTCCAATTGCTACGATTTAAGTCTCTTATGCTTTTTCCATTCTTATCGAGGAGCCAGCCCGAATTTGCTAGAAAATAGAACCCCTGATCTATTCAAAACTTGAGGACGATGCTTGTAGCCTATTCATCAACCTGTTTTTCCCTCCTCTAAAAACGACGATATCTTCGCAATGAGAATCACCAGATTTGCTAACGGTTCGTTTGAATCGTTTTATGAGGTCTATGGGTATCGTTTCAATGATCTACGGAGGGCATGTCCACACCAGGGATGCTCTGTATTGCATCAACTTGATACATTCTATAATGCCTTGATCATTATTGATCAAAGGATGCATTGACACTCCGCTGCTGGTTGGAAAATTTTGGGGACAAAATGCCTCGCGAAGTTTAAAAATTCATCGATGAGCAAGATCCTTGGTTCGTCTAATACATAGCTATGCTGTTATTGCAAGGTATTTACGGTTCTCTTCCACCCATGCTGTTGCACCTGTTGTGCCCCCTGGCGTTGTTTTTGGTTTGGGTGGTTCCGTGGGAGGTATTGGTAGATCCTATATGCATGTCCTGTGGTAGCCACGGTTGATACTTTAGACTAAAGAAGAGAACCAAAGAGAGTAGAAGAGGAGAGAAAGAAAAGCCAATCCAAGCTTCTGCTTTCTGCTCCTAGGAAGCTCCCCTTCTTGCTATATGGTCATGTCCCGTCACAAAGCACCGTCCGCCGAGTTTAGTTAGGTTGTTTAGTTAGATGTTTGTGAGCTTGAGCTAATACTATGAGTTTGTTGAGTTTGAAGTTCCGTTGGTTGTTGAGTTGTTGTGTCTTTGTAGCTTGTTTGGTTGTGAGTATTGTAGAGAAGTCTGGGTGTTTCACAGAGTTGAAGTGAGTTTTTTCGTTAGGGTTTTTGAGAGTGGCTGTTGTGTAGGGTTTTTGTCCAGTTTTTAGCGTTGGTGCCCAGTGTGTAGAGTAGTTTTCAGTGTTGTCTACGTTTTTGTTGGTTCGAGTGAGTTGAAAGTTGAGGATGTTATGTTTTGAGCTAAGCTGTTTTTCTTGCGAGGCTAAGTGTTGTGTGTAGCCTTGAGATTGTTGCGAGCTATAGCTAGTTTGTTGGGTGTTTTGGGTTTGGTGCGAATGGGCTGGCCACAAAGGTGGTTTCACGCGGGCGGGGGGGTTTTCTCACCCGTGACCTCCCACCCCCCACTGGGTTGTGGGCCTGGTTGGTGAGTGTCTGTGTGACCCAAGGTCCCCGGTGGTGCAGCCGGGGGTGGGCCCCCTTTATTTGCCCGTGAGCGTATGAGGGGGCACCGTCCCAGGGGAGAGTGGGTCGCGGCGTGCCCAGGGATACCTCAAAACTGTTCGCCCCAGCAACCAAGCCAACAATGGCGACGTGTGACCATCCAGATAGTTTTTATCGTTATGTATTTCTAGCGGTTAATATCGGGGGCAACATTTTGTGCATGAGGATCGAGAAAAGGAAGGGACAGGGCAGCGGGCATAGCCGGCTACTTAGCCGTCACGGCCCTATTTTGCAGGGGAGCGCCGCAGCGGTAAATTAGGTTCGTGGAGATAGTGGTAAGGATGCAGCTAGTTTGGTTGGGCGAGTTATAGAGGCGAAATCTCTATGCGGCGGTAGCGGACTTAGGTTCTAGTGCTCTGGGTGGGTGTCTCTATACGCACTAGTGAATTTGATACGTTGCTTGTGACCTTTTAAAGAGACATTTTTAATCAGTGTTCTATTCCACTGCCAACGCTGTCCTGAATGCAGATCTTTTTCCGAGTAGGTGCGCGGGCTTGAGCTGTGGTGGGTGGAGTGTTGTTTAGCCTGTTACCCCTCTCTTTTCCACTTTACCATAGTTAGTTCTTCTTCCTGTTTATATAATTTGGCATTGGGGGCTGTTGGTGACTTCTTTCTGTACCCCGGCCGCTCCATTTAAACACACCACCCTTTTATAACATGGCACAAGGAATATGATGCTATCGAGTTAAGATGCAAGGTTGTTTGTGCAATAGCAGCGATATTGTAAAATAGAGTCCACCCCTCACAACCAGAATGAGTGTACCGATTTTCCCCCGGAAATTGAACCAACCTAAAGCCCTCTGCCAGGGATCCACAACTATGTATCAATTCATTTTATCTTTTCCCCGGACCCTTCCTCCACAATATAAATGGTCTTTCCTTTTTCAAAATTCTTATTATAGAGGAACATCATGGGTTATTCACCCGTTCAGAACTCCTCATGCTATAATGGCTTTTAACAAGTTTACAATCGGCCCCTCGTGCACACGCCCCACCCCCCAAATCGGTGAGTCCCGACCCCACACGCGTGGGGACTATTTATCCGCGGTAGATATAATCAGTTCGTTGTTGGGATCCAATTCCCCCCCCCCACCCCAAAGGAGGGATAATCTTGGCGCCCTGATGTGCACTATATAGTTGATCGTTTCGCACCAAACATTGCAGAGGCATATCCAAAGAACACCTCACCACAAAAACAGAGAACGCCGGTAAGGAAAAACACACATAATAAAGAAGGTGAGAAAATAAAATTTGATAGTCGGAGATCCGGGTAACATTATACAAAATAAAAAATGGGAGGGGGTCCTACCAGATAATAGGAGATAAGGCAATACTTCTATCCCTACAGGGATAACATTCGGGACTTGGGTATTCTCTGTCTGGGATTATGAGAACCGCAGCCCCGGGGGGGGCCCACTTTTTATCCCCCCATATGTGCCCACCCCCCGCGTGGATATGTTCTGTTCAAGAAATACCACACTCCCCTTGTTATAGTAGTTTTTAATTAATCCCCCCTCCCATTCATCTTTATTCTTTTTTCTATATCCCTCCCTTTTATCATCCTAAAGTAACCCTCCCCATAGCCCCCACGTCCTACCCCCACTAGATCCACCATAGTGTGGGTGTGGACAAGTGTTTGGATTTTAGAATTCAACTACTTGATTATGGGTTACAATTTTATGCTATTTACCGAAAGACTCGTCCGTATTGGTAATAACAATACTCTTTGTGCCATTATTAAGAAAACTCATGTTTTTTCCATTAAAAAATAACAACAGCAATATAGAGGATCAGACATGCATTTTATTTAGGAGATTGCCGATAAAAGAAATTGATTAAAATGGTCAACTCCTTTCTGCTAGAATGTTGCAGATTTTCTTTACAAATCTTCTGATGTAAGTAGATGTTTCGCTAATATTTGGATTCGGTAGTGATTGGATTGTTGGAAATATGCGGTATGTTAGGCTTTTATCTCTTTTCTGTTGGTGTTAAGAGTTTTTTATCACATTAGTTATCCTCGTGTTTATTCATATCATTAAAAGTTGTCTGTTGTGAAGTATAATTAGTACTTGCTGAGTTACTATGTTATGTTATACTAATATTGCTAGTCTAATTAACAACTGTGATTGATAATTGTGAAAATTGCTAGGCTCGTATTGTACTTTTTTTCTTGTGACTAATCATTTTGCAGGAAAAGCTAAGAGACGTGTTAATTGATGATGGTAAACCCTAATTGGAATGGAATTTGAGTTAATGTTGGTAAACTCAAAATGTTATGTTCGCCTAGGCATAAGTTAATACTTACTTTGGCATAATTAATGTGCTAAGCTTTATGTTACCTACAGGTGGGTTATCTTGTTGCTAGGAGGGGTCGGGTATGTCTCATAAAATATTTCGATTTGTGGTTCAATCGATATAATTTCCTTCGTATTACTTACTTAAAATATCAAGTTAATCGATTTTTATTCTCTCAATATACTCTCCAATTACCGAACCCTAAACAATTTTATCATCAATAACCACAACATCAAGGGCGGACTTCTAAAGTTTGCTGATTCACCACCAATATGGTCGCAGTTATTGTTAAGAACCCGTGAAGTGAAGGGTCTTTGAGCAGATAATGGATTTTCTTAATGAACACTCCTATAATGCTATGCACCTAACGGTTAATTCCTGCTATGTATGTTTTCCTGATTTGAACAGTTCTGGTCTTCTGCCTGTGGCTCAAAAACTATCAATTGATAAGTAATAGTTGACGTGCGCTAGTGTATGATTGGCAAGAGGATCATCAATTGTACTGCGAACATGTGTTAGAAGATCTCTTCGTGCAGATGCTGAGGTCTTGTTGTTCTTTAAATTCTGTATATTGTCTGAAAATCATGCATTGATGCGGGTATGAGAAATTTTTTGAAAAGCTAACATTTTTTATAAAGAATTCTTCTCCTCTCGATGGAAATTTCTAATTCATACTATTCTGCAGTGTCTAAGTCCAAACAACTGCATGGAATGAGTTTAGCAGTACTATGGCATCTGCCATTATCTGCTTAGCTACAAACCAGAAGTTTAACTTTTGGAATAACTGGGTTCACTTTGGGAATAGCTTCGTTCGGCTTGTTAGGGGAGTTAGGGTTCTCCATGACAATCTGCGTCGTATAAATATATCGTATTAGTATTAAATAATTACATAATTAACATTTAATAAATTTACAATACATATATAAATTCATATATATATATCAAAATAAAACTTCTCAATCCGGTCTTGTCGGTAATTCGGAGATTCTTCTTGCACCGTTATAGTAAAAAGATTTCAAAAATTCTTTTGTTCCTTTTCTTCTTTTGAAAATCTTTTGTTCTCTATAACTTAAGCTCTTGATACCAATATGTAACACCCTCAATTTAGCTCGGTCAGCGAAAGGGTCCAATGGTGTTACATCATAGCATAATAACTCAAATCATAGAAAACGACTCAAAAAGAGGCGTTTTAAGAAAATTCCATTCATTTGAATAAAATAAAGTTTACATCACGGTCCAAATAAGTTTAACAACATCGTACAACGTTTTACAAAACATTTTCAAATGAATAATTAGTTAGCGGGCCTTTATATCTCCATCGCCGAATTACCTTCAAGGACCTGAGATAAAACATGCTAAAAGTCAACAATAATGTTGAGTGAATCCATAGAGTTTATATATATAAACAATAAAAATTTTCCGAACACAAGTATCATTTTTCAATATTCATAGGGATATAACAATGTGGCCAAACAAAGTTATATCGGGGGATTATTATAAGCCTCATGACATCGAACCTTACCATATATTCAATATAATGCCCACTATACACCCTCGCTATGAGTGTATCTTATTCTCTATACAATGCATCCGTGGTGTCATATTCCCGACACATGACGATAGCTAGTCGTCACGGATAGGAGGTGGTAATCTCCAAATAGTACTATTTCATGTATAAGCGTATGCCTATTTCCCGGCAATTAACGATTCATGATTTCCGCGGGTCTTTTATCTAGCGAGTTAAGCTAACTTATAATAATCAAGGCTACTAGCATACATTCGGGTCCCTTGTGTTCTATTTTAAAAACAAGCATGTTACCTCCCTCGCGGGTTTATAAAACAATTAAAGTGTAAAAATGCGAGGCTATGAACTCACTTGATAGTATCGGAAGAAAGTAACGGCGATAGACGAACTTGGACGTCGGCACGTAATCACCCGGAACCTATACAAAATGTATGGGTCTTAGGTTTTATATCGGTAAAAATTAATAATAACTCCAAAATAGACAAGTATGTATATGTAGGTATGATGATCAAGTTATAATTGGGTAAGTTAAATCACACTTAAGTTTTCTAAGTAAAAAGTATGTCATTTTTACTAGTTTTATTAATTGCTAAATTTTACTAGTTTTAACCCAATTGGTCCAAAAAGCCCAATAGGCCCAATTATAAGCCCATTAAGTAATTTGGTCCATTTTAATGGTCCATGACCAGACCTTAGTCCAAATATTAGGCCCAAGTGGGTTGGGCCCAATGCTAAGCCCAATAGGTCTTATAAATATAATTAGTGTATTTGGGCCTAGTGGCCCATTTAAGTCTTATGGCTTATTTTAAGTTTATGTGTATATCTTATATAAATTTTTCGGGTTTTCGATGTCGGATTAAGTTTATTATCAGTAGGTTCATCATACAAAAATTCCCAAAAGTGGGTCCTACCACCTCGGGTTTTCGTCGCAAAAACGCTTTACAATTTTTAGTATTGATATAGACGTAAAAAAATTTATATGTTTATGCTTGCAAAAATAGTTGTATATTTCAAACCATAAATGATATAGTTATAAAATTTATATTTCTAGTTTCATTTTTAAATGTACATTATAAATCATAAGTCATTTTTATACTTATTTTAAATAAATATATAATTAAGGTCACTTTATCATACAAATGTCAAGTTGTCATTTTTGGCTGAAAATGCACTTTCACCATTTTTGATGCCATTTTCAAACAATAATGAATTGGTTGATCATCCAATTGGTGCAGATCCTACATGATTTTATCTAGGTCTCATAGTTATAGGTTTTTAACCAACTCAATACGTAATCATGACTTTTTATACATTCTGTCCAGCAAGGTCAGATTTGATGTCTTTTGGTAAAATGGTCATAACTTGGTCAATTTTTACTTTCCATTGAGTATCCAATTAGCCACATTATCATCATTCAATTCTATACAACCTAGGTAAATCAAATCAAGTCTAATACTTATGTAAAAATCCAGAACTTACTGTTTACAACAGTCTTAAATTTCTATTGAGTTCTAGCAAGTTTTAGTGGTTGATTTAGTCATTTTCACCCTAGATCTACACATGCATGCTACTTTTTATTACTTGATCATCAAAATACAATACATTTACATATACATTGGAATGGAAAATACAAGAATAAAAAAGATAATAAGATTTATAAGATTTTACCACAAGAAAAATGGTGATGATGATCAAATGATCAAAAGAAATATACAAGACTTCACTTCAAGCTTGATCTTCACCCATATTATTTTAGATCACCATTTTTATTATCCATTGCATGTCGTATATTTTTAGTGGAAAACATAGGAAATAACAAGGGGATTCGGAAAATATAAGTTGTTCGGATTGCATGTACTTTTTCCGGTGACCACGGCGGTTTCCGGCGGCGGTGACCGGCGGCCGACGGCGGCAGTGGCGGTTTCCGGTGACCGAAAAAGTTTTCCGGTGGTGGTGGTGGAGCTAGAGAGAAAGTGTGTGTTTTATTTTATAAAACTGAAGGAAATGAGGAAGTAAACTTCCTTAAATATATCTTGCACTAGTTTGGATTTTTGACAATAATAATCCTCCACTCTTTTCAAAAATTAGTTTTTGACACATGAACTTTTTACTTAAATAAAAACGAACTATCGTGGCTCGAGATTAAACTTCCGAGACCATTTTTATTTTCCGTTACACTTTTATTTTAATTTCTAACATTTAATAAAATGTGTACATTTTAAAACAGTAGTCCGGCTCAAGACAAGAAACAAAGACGACGTTTGTAAAAATAATAAAATTTCAAATTTCCATTCGAAATAAAATACGAAATAATTATTTACGACAAATAAAATTTTAAATGTCAACGTTTGTTTATGAAAACTCCCAAAATAAAACGAATGCAACAAAATTATTTCTACGGAATTTATGAAAATATAAACGTCGATGCCTTACGTAGAATTCGCCGATTCTTTGTAAAAGTCACGTAATTTACGAATGTAAGCCCTAATTCTCCCGGTTAGTCGTGAGTTCATATCTCAACATAAAAATGAAAATTATAATTAATACTCGAGAAATAAATAACGATCTGAAATTGACGGATTGTCACAACTGTTTCACTAAATTCACAAACATTTCTTGGATTTAATCCTTTGAATGTTCATATGTCCTAATTTAAATACATCCTCATTCATCTTCATAACAATCATCCCCACCAATGACATCTCCTAACAAACCCACATCCAAACTATCCAGGGTTACCAAAATGAGTGTGAAACCCATTTGGAGGAAGAAACCAAACATTTGCAACACATCAAATGTTCTCAATACAACTTCACCAATACCAAAACCACTCACTCCTCATCATGAACCATCTTAAGAAAACAATCACCCCAATCAAGCATTACCAAATCCTTACATTAAGGACACTCCTACATCACCACAAGTTGTCTCACATCCTCCACTTCTCATCTCACCCATCAACTCACATATTGCTCACACTCAAGCTCCACCTCAAAGTAACAACCAAACTCAACACACATCACCTCTATCTCCAAGTAGAGAAAGCCTAGTTGATGACATTAATCAACTACAAGACCTATCTAACCTCTTAGCCATGCATCTCACTCAACAACAAAACAACATTCCCTCATCACCTTACTCTCCAAACTTACCACACACCCTCAACATCAACCAAGTTGAAACCCATGTTGGGTATTGCCCTTGTTGCATCTTCACCCAAAAATAATTCCTTGCTTTAAGTGAGGATATCAATTGGATTGAATTCCTCCTCACTCGACCTCATCCACCACCTAGAGTTCAAAGAGATTACCCTTCCACAACCGCCTCCGCTCCAAACTCTCCAACTAACTAATCTCGTAATATGCCTTCAAATAATCGTCAAATCCTTTTGTATCGCAAGCAAGTCAAAATCCTTCTATGGCTATTTAGGATTTTTCTTTATGTATTAATATGCTTCTAAAGCATATTTGTTTTTCTATTTATGTATGCTTGTGTGTTATTCACACACATTGTCTTAAATGAATGAAGTATTTTTTTTTGCTTTGATGTTTGCTTGCACTTGTCATATTTTTCCTTCCTTCTTGTTACATGTTAGAAATATTTGTATTGTTCTAACTCGTTTTTGTAGCCAAGAAACCATAGCTCGATTCCTTGGTGCCCTCGAACGAGGGGGAGCACACATCAAGGGGGAGCATTTATTCCGTCGATTTAACTAGCAATTCTCGACGATGTCTTTTTGATTCTACAAAAAGGGGGAGAAATGACATGAAACTCACTAAATACTTGTTTAAAAATAATTTTACATTTAATGAGTTTAAATTTTGTAATCATCAAAAAGGGGGAGATTGTTGATAAAAATATAATGCCTAAAAACATTACTAATATTTTTTCACATCTTTACGTTTTGATAATCACAAAATATAAAAACGTTCAACGTAAAATTAAACGTAAACAAGTAATTAGTAGTAAATTCTCATTTCAACAAATACATCACTTAAAGGTATGAATAAATAAATGCTTAATGCATTTTATGATCAAAGGAAATTTTTATTCAACCTCACACTTTTATAAAATGTTGTAAACATTACAAAACATTTTCTACAATTAAAAGAAATGTTTTATTCAAAATAAACATTTTGAAATTCAAATTTTCGGACCTAAAACGACTAGAAAAGTTTCAGAAAATCTCCACTACACAAAAGACAAACTGGGAAAGCCCTAGTCTTGGGCGGCCCCCTTAAATACATGGCAGACCCCCTTAAAATTAAGGGGACCACCCACCTATTTAAGGGGACCGCCCCTAGGTAGATGCTCCTCCAGTTTGTCCTATAAATACTGGACTTTTCGCCACAAGTTTCTTACCTTTTGCACTCATTCTTTCTGTTCTAAAACAACCCACACATTTCATCAAAATCCTTTGATCATTTAATTATAAAGCTTTATTTCCAAGTGATCCAAGCTCAATTCCTCAAGTGTAAGAGAAGAATACTTCCAATCTCAAGTGAAGAAGTATTACACCTTTGTGTGTTGTTGCAATCTTATTGCATCCATATCATAACTTGTAAATCTTGTGTATATCTTGTATTTATGTGTAGTAGCTAGATCTTGACGATCTTTGTAAGTATAGATAAATCGTGGTGATCTTACCAAGTAGTGTTAGTTAGTTGTGGTATAAGTAGTGTGGTGAAGTGAAGTCGTGAAGCTGTGAGGAAGTCTTAAAGTTGTGAAGAAGTTGTGAAGTTATGAAGTCGTGAAGTTGTGTTGTGATAAATTGGTTCTAGCTAAGATTAGAACTCGACATTTAGCTTTGTGTCGTAAATCGGTGTAAGCAATTGTTGACATAGTGAAGAAAACTCTCGAGTTTGGTGCTCGGGGAGTGGAGTAGGGCGAAGAGGTGCTTCGTTACCGAACCACTATAAATCCTCGCGTTGTGGTTTGATTGCTCTTACTCTTATCTCTTGTCTTACATTATCTCCTCATACTATTATATCAATTGTTTAGATAAATATATTGTTCATATTGTGCAAGTGTTGAGTTCACATAAATTTAAATCTAGAATTTTTTTACAAACACTTCAAAACCTTTAATTAAAAAGCGGTAAACTATTCAACCACCTTATAGTTTTCCACATAATTGATTGCTAATATTGTAAAAAGAAATAAAATTAAACTGTTAAATTAGTAAGATATATTTCTTTTTATAATAGATTACACTATATATATAAAAGATCTTGATTTTATTTATGGTAACTAAAATCTTTTATTTTTGGAAACTAGATCTTTTATATGTTTAGTCTAATTGTGTTTACTTTTCCGGATATAAGACCTACTCAATCACTCTTGTGATGAATGGGGCGATTTAGGCACATTAATGAAAACCTAGTGAAGGTCTTATGGTTCTCCAATTGGGAAAGACTTGTTAGAGAACTCGGATTTTACTGTTTACTTGTTAATTTAATGTCATCTTATGTATTTGTCTTATGCATAATTTACTTGTTTACTCGTTTACACGCCTAAATTGTATGCAATATGGACTAATACATAGTGAAAGATGATATTAAAACAAGTCTATTAATTACACGGTTAAATACTTGTTCATAGTGACTTATTATTTGTTTTGTGCAAAATTTGATTTTGAGAAAATTAATAAGACTTTAAAAATATGAAACGTGATTTCAAGAATATTTAAAAACTAGACGTTATAGACTCATGGGAAGTACGACTCATCCACCAGAACAAACTATAACATAAGTTTAAGGCGGAAGTGGTCAACACTCCTAAAGAACTCAGGTTTTTAATACGCTTTGCGCTGACCTGATTCTTCGCTTCATTGTGCGTACGATTGGAGTTACCGTGAACCATGGCATGTCACTACAATGTCATTATTA
This sequence comes from Tanacetum coccineum, assembly GCA_026074375.1. Lineage (NCBI taxonomy): Eukaryota > Viridiplantae > Streptophyta > Magnoliopsida > Asterales > Asteraceae > Tanacetum > Tanacetum coccineum. The sequence continues at coordinate 1,951 of BQNB010079646.1, read as the reverse complement.
AAGGTTTTTTAAATTAGTGCTACAAAGTCGTTTGCATGCTTCTTTGTACACACCATTTTATCACTTTATGTGTATACCCCTATTTGTTAAATTTTAAGTCTATGTCAGCCAACCAGGAACACGTGCATTTGGCTTGGTCTCTTTGGTCAGACCTTAGGGTCATTCCAACCCATGCCGAATTTTGCTCAATGGTCAGACCTCTGGCGACTTTTGCACGTTCTTTCTTGGTCGACTTAATTCGAGTATGCTTGGTCAGACCTTGGACCCGAGGCATAATATGAGAACTAAATATGCTCTTGACATTATTACTTGTCGATTAATGTCTTGACCGGTCTCATAAGTCTAAGAGTTGCATTTTAATGCAATTAGCAACCGTTTCTTACCACTTGCCCTACTTGTTTACACACTGGTCAGACCTCTAGTAATAAGTGGAACATGCAATAACATGGAAAACAGATTAATGAGTTGCCAATGCTATGCAAAGTTTACATGAGCAAACTCTTGCTTTAAAAGAAGTTGCACCCTCATTACAGCTAAAAGAGCAGGAAGGATCCAGAAAAACCAAAAGAGAAAAAATCGCATAATAAGGCTGCAAAGGGGAATCAATGGAAGGCAAAGCAAATATGGTATGCCTTGTACATGCGCCACCTTTTGCTCCCAAACCAAGAATACCCCAACACCCAAAAAGGATAATTCCCCCAAGCAACAAAAGTGGGGAGGCGATATGCCACCAATGTGGTGAGGTGGGTCACTAGAGAAGAAACCGCCCCATATATCTCTTAGAGTTGATGAAAAAGAAGAAGCTATCTCAAGGAGCTGGCACTTCAGGTATTTTCACCGTAGAACTCTATTCTTTTCATAGTACATCTTGGGTTTATGATACTGGTTGTGGGACTCACATCTGTATAACTACTCAGGGTCTCAGGAGAAGTAGGGAACTGAAGCCGGGATCTTTAAGTCTGTACGTGGGCGATGGTCATCGTGCAGCCGTTGAAGCTATTGGCGATTATCATTTGTGTCTCCCTAGTGGGCTTGTTTTAATTCTGCATAATTGTCATTATGCTCTTTCCATTACAAGGGGGATCATTTCAGTTTCTCGTTTGTACAAGGATGGTTTTGTAAACCGCTTTGAGAATGATAATTTAATTTCTATTTTTAAGAATAATATGATGCTATCCCTCGGGATGATATTTATGAAATTGTTATGTCATCTTCCAATACAAATGAAAGTTCTATGTATGTTGTTACCAATAAAAGAGCCATGCTTAACTTGGACTCTGCTCTCTTGTGGTATTGTCATCTTAGACACATTAACAAGAAACGCATAGAGAAGATGCAACTTGACGGACTTCTTAATTCAACTAACATCAAGTCTTTTGAAAAGTGTGTTGCTTGTATGTCTGGTAAGATGGCAAGAAAACCTTATTCCACATCAAGTGGAAAGGGCCAAAGATCTACTTGGACTAATCCACACCGATGTATGTGGTCCATTTAAGATCATGTCAAGACAAGGACCTTACTACTTCGTTACTTTTACTGACGACTGATAAGTGTAGAATACACATATCCGTTTGTACCTAAAATGACCCAATTAAACCCAAAACAGACCAAAAATGGCAAAAATATGCTTGTATTTATGTTTTGTGTGTGCAGGTACGGATAAGTCAAAAAATCACAAGAAAACAGTCAAAAACAAGCAAGCACGGACACGAGAACCAGAAGAGTACAAAGCCGAAGCCAGAAAAGTCCAAAGCCTAGCCCATTTTCCTTTTATTATAAAACATAAGGGCCAAAATTGCAAATTCCCAAACTGTTTTATAGCTAGAAAGAGAGGAAAGAAAGAGAAGGACCAAATGTGCAAACTCCCCAAAGCTATAACAGTTTTAACTGTCAAAGAAAGGGCGCGAACCAATTACTATTCACCTTTCTTCCCCGTTTCACCATCCAGGGT